>JAHZMT010001859.1:0-14106 GCA_027743785.1 Sinhomidia bicolor | reverse complement strand
CTACATAGGAAAAAGAGAGAACGACACCTCCTGTTCCTCTTTTTTTAGTCCTTTCTTTCCCCAGTCCTGTCTCATAATCTTCATTGGTGTACAAAAGAGAAACTCTTGTTGCAACTCTCCTGATGCTCAGTTTGTACATACTCTTGTGCCTTTTTCTTGCTCATCGAAGGAAGACAAAGAAGAGTGAGAGAGAGAGACAAAAAGAAAAAAAACGGAATGAATGGAGGAGTAAGTGTGTAGATGCGACATGAAACTGCTGTTTCCTCTTCTTCTGTTTTCCTACCATATGTACGAATTGAACGAGAGAGAGAGAGGGAGAGAGGGCTGACTCGCCAAATGCAGAGGACGTGAGAAATGTATCAAGTGCCTTGTTTCATGATCTATGTACATAAGGATGAGGAACAGAGGGAAACTAGCAAAACGGCAACAGCAAGCAAAGTATCACACTGCATTATTATTACTATACCACTTTATATTACACACAAACTCAAACAACCCGTATATACCTAGGTATCCATCCATCTATCCATATACTTTTTAAAACAAAAATTCTCTCCTCTTGTTCTTTCTTTCTCTCTCTCTCTCTCTTCGTTCCTCTCACTGTCTCTGTGTATCTGTTAGTTAGACTGTTTTACTTTGCTTACCTAAGCAAAAAGCACTAAACCATGATCATCATCCTCATGATGGTCTTCGTCCCTGTCTTCCTTTCGTTTTTTACTATTACTTTTTTACTAAACATTTTTATTTTTTTTTCTTCTTCTTCTTCCACTACTACTACTACCTCCACTCATGCTGGTGGTGGAGGCAGCAGCAGCAGCGGTAGTGGTGGTAAGTGTAAAACATTGGTTTTTTTCTCTTTTTTTGATCCTATATACTAGCCTCACCACCACCACCACCACCACCAGTCATTTTCCAAAAGCTTCCGTAACGGCCAAAAAGCGATATTAGTAAGGAGGAAAACGAGTGGAAGAGCGGTGTGTAGCGAAGAAGAAGAAGTAGAAGGGCTAAGTAATAACATAACATTGGCCGCACTACTGGCACAAGTCATACGAAAAAGTAAACTTTTTCAAGTCAATGTACATCGCATAATAATAATAATAGGAGTACGGATACACATGGACAAACTGTCTGAAAGAAAAAGAAGAAGCGGAGCTGCTGCTGGTGGTGGTGGTGTTTTTAGATGGGTATATATTGTTCCATAAAAAATACTCCGTACTCTGGCCAACTCTCATTTTCTCGGTAAAGTCACACTCTTCTTTATGACGATGCATCCGCTTGTTTTTTTTCTCTCTCTCTCGGCGAGAGAAAATGCTTCAAATTCAGACAAAGCACTCGCCACCGCTGTTGTTGGCTTGGCCTCCGCTTGTTTGTGTGTGTGTGTGTGTGTGTGTGTACTCTTTGGTTTCTTTTTCGCAACACCAAAAATCCATTGTCATCATCGTCATCATTGTAGTGGTAGTAATAGTAGAATGGCTGTACCTCTGAAACTGATTTTTTAAAGGAAGCAGTGAGAAGGAGAAAAAAAATCAGGTAGAGAGAAATTTTGTGTGTGTGTGTGTGTGCGCGGAGAGGTAAATAGGAATATGTGTACTTACGAGCATGTTAATGGATTTATTCGACAAGGAGATGAAAAACAGAGCAAAATACTAATACATAGAAAATGAACATGCAGACGGGAGTAAGTACGGTACTGCTGGTGCTGGAGAAAGGAAAGGGAAAAAAGACACAAGAAGACTTAGAGGTGATGTTGGCGGTGGTAGTGATGGTGATGGTGGAGGAGAAAAAGAGAGCGAGCGAAAGAGAGAGAGAGAGAGAGAAAGTGTGTGTGTGTGTGTGTGTGAAAGAGAAACAACAAAGTTTGGAGGAGAAGCATATAACATGCATAAAACATAGTGGCGTGCTTTAACATAATATACTCCTGTCAGGTCATGTTTAATCCTAGTTCGTAATTCTTCATTTATTTCGCTTATTTGTGCTCAAGTAGAGGCTCAGCATGATGCTTTTGCCTTCATGAACAAACAAGAACTGATGATCTGTTGTTTGGAAAGGATGTGGGTAGCAGTAGTAAGTTTGTTGTAGGGAGAATGAGAATGAGAGAGAGAGAGAGAGAAAGCGGCCGCGACGACGGCATCGCAAGCAAGTAACCAAATCACATCTACTCTACTAATATATAAGACGAGGCCAAGCTCTTTAGACATGTACATCATGAAAGTACACGTAACCGCTTTTCTCTTTGCACTTATTTTCATGTTGTTTTCTCCCGTCACTAAAATGAACTAAACTTTGAGGGAAAGTGCTACCACTGCTACTACTACTACACCACAATGTACTTACTTGCTACTGCCATGTACATTTTTTCTACCGATTTCTCCTATAACCTATGTTTCTTCTCCACTCACTCTCAATTTTTGCTGCTTCATCTGATGATGGTGAGTAATTATGCTATACCCAATATGAGATGGCACGTTTTCATGCCAACTAAAAGTCAAGCTTTTACCAAACTACCGTCTGCGTTTGTAGTTTGCACACCACTGTGTACATACCTATTATTTTTATTTTTTTATTTTTACTATTACTATTATTATTATTTATATAGCGGTCGGTTTTACAACACAAGAGTACCAGCAGAATATTGCCCTTCGCTTGTGCTGCTGCTGATGCAGACGATGGTTGTTTTCTTCTTCTCATTTCTCTCCTTTTCTCTCGGCCGCTTTAAAAAAATTATTCTCTTTACGGGTACGTGTATTTATGCATTATTTACTTCACCGAAGCATAATGTAGGTTTATGTTAAGATTTTGCATTTTTTATACATTTTCTTTCAAGTAATGTCATGCAAGAGCATGGAAGCGTGTACTTTGTTTGAGAGGAAAATAAAATGAAGAAAACTCTGGCAGTGATGCTGCTGCTGCTGCTATTACTCCTGCTATTTATTTGTACTTTGGAGATTACTACCTATTTTGTAAAAGCGAGCGAGCGAGAGAGAGAGAGAAAGAAAAAAAAATAGACAGAGAAGAGCGGTAGACGGGTAATATATATTTTTCCAGAAGCGGGAGTACATTTCAGTAAATTAATAAATTTATGCATCATTTTCTGCCGATGACATGTATTTTGAATACGTGAGTGAGTTTAACTGAAAGTGGGGTAGAGGTATAGAGAGGTATAAAGAGAAAAGAGAGAGGATTGCTGCTGCTGATGGTGGTGATGGTATGGTGGAGAAAGGTGTTTCATTCTAGTAGTAAGAGGCGGAAGGGCAAAGAGAGAGAGAGAGAGGGAACGAGAGGCATTCATAATTCATTGGACACGATAAGGGTCAGAGCCGTTATTCTTCGTGCCAATGACATGAGCAAGCAAGGAAAAACTGGAGGTTGTTGATGTTGACCTAGATTTTCTCCAACATTTTCTCTTGGAGTAAATAAGCCATAAAATTCATAATTTGTAAGAAGCGGCAAACGGCGTGTACTTTCTGATAGCTGGAACATGGCATGGAAGTATTAAAACTTGCAACGAGCTCCTCTCTCTCTCTCTTTCTCTCGTCTGCATCGTTTGCTTACAGAACATAAGGGTAAATTAGTTATTGGAATAATTTGCATACTACATTGGTTCATAAACTAGTGTCTTTAGGGGGAAAGGCGAACAATTTAGTAGAAGAAAGAAAGAGAGGCGGATGCATTGAACTATGACCAAAAAATAAGTATGCGTTTTCATATATAAAAAATTAAAGGGATTTTCCTAAAGGGAAAATAAGCGGTACGCCAACACTTGGCTTTACTGCTAGTATATATAAATGAACGTCTGTATACACGCCAAACAATACGTAATAATGAGACTAATAATATGTATGCATGTATGTATGAACATTATTCAATAACACACAGAGTACGACCAACTACTGCTGTCTCTCTGGCGTCATGCAATATACATTGTTGAACCGCAATTGGGGCAAGAAGTCACTTGAAAATGGTAATCCATTAAGTTTAACTTGATTGCCGTGTTGCACATGACTTTTTCTCTGCTGTGCTGCTTGGCCGTGGTGGTAAACGCTGCTGGGGTGGTGGTGGCTGTGACTGTGATGGCAGTGGTAAATGTTGGCGACTGTAATAGAGACATAAGATGTATATGGTGCTTTCTCTCTTAAACTATAAAATAAAATATATATGTTTACAGATACGAGCAGCAGTGGATGTGAATGAGCAGAGCATTTCTTCATTTCACTTATTCTTTGTCCATTTTCAGTCCCGCAGCTCAAGTGGCACTGCTTCTGCTTCCTCTTCTTTTTTCGTCAAGCTGCAAGGATCTTCTTAGACGACGGAGTAGTCTTTTTGCTCTCATTGAGAAAAAACGAGAAAACGTCGTTGACAAAACGTTCACATCGAACAAAAGCACACATGTGAGCTCACTCTCACCACCACTCTCTCATTTCAACGGTCGACTGCCAAGTGAACTTATCATATTATCGCCTTTTCTTCTTTCTCGCTTTCTCTCTCTTTCTCTCTCTCTCTCTTACTTTCTCCCTCTGCCTTTTTTACTTTTCTTGTCATCTGTGCATCAATTTAGCTCTATTCTCAGCCGCATTACTCTGTTTTTTCTCTTTTTCTTATTATTTCTCACAAGCCATACAATCACTAGCTGTTGTAATTCTCTTCTCTCACAGACTTGACTCGTTGTGTGTCTCATTCACGCCGCATAATGTTATCGTTCTCCCACCAAACCAACTAACCACCCAACTACTTCTCACAACATCTAAACTAAAAACTGTGCCACTGGCATGTCATCATTCCACAGCAGAAGCAGCGGCTGAGTGAGCGAAATTCCAGTTTCAATTCAAGATAATGATTCAAGAGAAAAGAGAATAAGAGGGAGAGAGGGAGAAAATACTTTGAGCAAGAGTAAAAATGTTCCTTCTTTGTTTCCTTAAGGTTGGTTGTCTCTCAGTGAAAACCTGACTTTTGGTGGATGAAAAGCGGGTAACAAGCAAAGCTGTACAACAGAGTGGGCAACATCATACAGGCAACTTTGCAAGCGTACCTATGTAAACCAGCAGCAGTGGTAGCAGCTACAATAAAGCGCCATTTATGAGACGATAGAAACTGAAACTACCACCGAATGAATGTTATCTTGACTATGGTAATGGGGCAGATAGATGCATACATACATAAGTACATGCATGCATAACAAACAATAGAAGTGAAAGTACCACCTCCGCCATCGTCGCCGCTATATATAATAATGCACCTTCATTTAGTACAGCAGCAGCAGTGATGATGATGATGATGATGCTCTTTCTAGCTGCATCGGATAAACGAGCTGGTAAAGAGAGATGAGAGTTGTCTTAAAGTGGTGTCATGTTCAAACTTTCTCAAGCAATATATATAAAACACCAGCTACTGCTACTACCACCACCACATTTCAACATAAGATCAGCTGGGCTTCAGATAAAGGCTTTTCTACTCTTTTTTTCTCACTCTTTCTTTTATACACCATCATTATCATCTCGTCCTCACACATTTTCTCTTTCTTTCTTTCTTTTTCCTCCAACTCTTTTTTTTCTTTTTTTCATTCAGTCTTATTTAAGCTTAGAACAAGTAACAAAAAATGTGTGTGTGTGTGAGTATTTTTCAGCTTTTTTTCTAATCTTTACAAAAGATATCTCATTGTATGTATGTCTGTATGTATGTATGTGTGCTGTCACTTTCTCCCTCTCTCTCTCTCTCTCTCTCTGTCTGTAGCCATCATGCAACATTGTACACACAATGCGGACTTTATTTTCTGTGGGTTTTCAAAGGATTCTTGTACTTGATGGCTGTGATGATGACGATGAAGACGACAACCACTGATGATCTTTTTTCCAACTTTGTAACAGTCCAGAAAAGAAAATATGTTAAGTTACTGCAGAAATACATAATCTAATAGAAAAGGGAACAACACATTGGATAAATAGAGAAATGTGTGTGTATATATATGTATGTATGTGTGTGTGCTGCTTGTTGTAGTTTGTAAGAATGCTAAAAAAAAGTTTCTCTTTTTTCTGAAAGTAAGACACGTTCTCTGCGTATGCTTGTACGTAAAAAAATAGACGAAAAAAAGGTTGGTGTTTTGTACAATTTTTTTTCTCTTTCTCTCTTTCACGCACTGTCTACAAGACAGTTTTTTAAGTTGGTTGCTGCTGCCTCTGCTGCTGTCCGCTGCTCCTTTTTTTCTTTACCCTTTTTTCTCTTAAACTTGATTCCTCGTTAGCACAATATATATGACACACATGGTTGCAAGAATAAGTAAAAGAATGAGAGAAATGCTTCTGCTGCTGCTGCTGCTACGACGACGACGACGATGATGAGATGAGGAAACGAGGAAGAACACAGAAAAAAAGGTTCTAAATTGTTTTAGTCAGTAGATTTTCGTCGCAGTTCGGTGCTCTCTCTCTCTCTCTCTTTGTGGAAACCTTCCCAAAACCGGTTTTTATCTATGTAACAATGACTTGTGAAAAAAAAGAAAGCACAAAGACGCGTCTTGTTTTGGGAGGTGAGCCGTTTTTCTCATTTTTTGTTGTAGTGGCGTGTGCTCTCCAACGCTGCCGAGAATGAGTTTTCACTGGTGAAAAAGAATACCCTGCTTCATCTTGCCTTTTTCTGTTCTTATTTCCATACAACACTGCATTTCACTGCTTCTCCTTTTACCACTGCCTCTCTTCTCTTGTTAGCTAACTTGTGTCTAGTCTCAAAAAAATGTCGTTACATGCATACTCAAAATGTGTATTAGGTTTACGTAATGGCTGTCGTAATGGCAGTTAGTCAGTATCATCATCATCATCACCATCGTCAACAATAGAAGCTTCAGCTGCAATAGTAGTAGAATATACCACCATCTCTATAAAAAAAATAACGGAAAGAGAGAAACATTTCTTCTCAAAAAATAATAATAATACTCAACCAGTTGCCAATCGCTAGTTTCCCCTTTATCTTCCCGTTAAGAATATACCTAGTGACTTTCACCACCCATCCTTTTTGGTTAACAATATTATTATTATTACGTCAAGAGTACATGCATGACTTGCGTTGTTAGTTAGAGTGTGTATCCAAATTCATTTTTCTCTTATATTACCATTCTCGTTTGATACTACTACTGCTGGTGCAGCTACACTGCAATCATCATGATGCGCTGTAGTTGTAGAAAAGAAAAAAAGGAAAGGACACAAAGACGACGATGACGACAACCGAAAAAAATGTTTACGTGATACCTGTTAAAACCTCATCTAGCTCTTGTCTTTCTCCCAATGCATTACACAAATAGATAGATGGATAGATAGATAGATACAAATGCATTTTTTCTCTGAGAGCAAACCCCATTCGGGAAGCTCTGCCGGCATATTTATTCTTTAAAGGTTTAAAGTTCACCCAGAGAAGAAATAAGCTTCAAGACGGGAAAAAAGAGAGAGGAAAGGACAGAGAATGAAAAGATAGAAAGAAATTTTACCATTGAGCATTTTTTTTCTCTATCCATTTGGTATTCATTGCAAACATGGTCATGGATAAAATAAATGTAGGTTTTTTTGGATTTAAGTGTTGTTGTCTGTGTATCTTGTACAAAATATCTGCATGCCTTTTTATGCATTTTTAAGTAAATACTTTTCTGGGGAAAAGGGATATGCACAAGGCAAATAAAGTTTATTGTATTAAAAGAATAGACGAGAGCTACCACATTCCACAACAACATATCTTTTTTAAAACCTTTCTCTCCCTCTCTCTCTCTTCCTCTTCCTTTCTTCGGTCGCAACTGTCCGTCTTTTATGTCCATTTGAGTAGACAAGAACAAGAACAAGAAGAGAGAGAAAGCACATTTTCCACGTATACAAATTGGATAGTCTTCTTATCATCAAAACCATGCAATGTAATATTTAAAAGACAGTGACTCTCCGCTTCTTCTGTCTTCCACTTCTCAGGTTGGTCGTGTGTGTGTGTGTGTTTCCTTCAACGGAGGAATTTACTTAGACAATTTGTATTTATTTATACATGCATGTAAACCACTCAGATAAGTAGGAAAGTACCTTTTTAAATAAATAAAAGCAAAAGTGCAGACATGTTTATTTCGTATACGTGGCCTGTGTATATGTGGGCATGTACACACTGTCTCCATTTAATTTCATGCTACTTTGCAAATAAAAACTTGGCTTTTCTCTCTCCCTGTGTGCATGTGAGTCTGCCTGCTGGCTTTGCTCTGTAGTGCTGGGATGATGACGATAATAATAATATGGATCTTTGTATGGACTTAATATGTATTAAAAACGGCAAGCATATTTTATTGTGCATTCATAATATTCAGGAGACGTCCATCCGCTGCTCAAGTTTTCATTTCGATTTCTTTCTTTCTTCCTCTCTTTCTTTCTCCACCTCGAAAATATTTGGGTATACGTGGTGAGCGCACATATTACGAGAAGATGCAAGAGAAAGAAAAAAAATTCAGAATTTCTCCACTTCTGTCCTTTTTTTTAGAACAGTTGACTAGATGAAAAAAATTCTACATGTACATTTACAACAGCACACATAACAATGTGAAAGTGTGTTGTTGTTGCATGCGTTTTTTTCCATACAGCCCAACATACGTACATACTGCATACTTGGTGCACTTGACCAGTTTGCCAGGACTTTTCCTCTTCTTCGCTTGTTCTTTTTTTGCTTGCTCATGTCTTTCTTTGTCCTTTTCTTGTAACTTCTAAAGGCTTACTTTTCTCTTTTTTCCGTGTTCCACGTTTCATCTTTTCTCTCACTTTCTCTTTCTCTCTCTCTCTCTGTCTACGTTCCTTTTCTTTCCAACTTGTTCGCTATACACATACATATGTCACTTTCTCAAGGATGTAATTAGGGTGTCACTATGTGATTTGCTCGTGTACCAGTCACGCAGTGAAAAAGACGACAGAGAGGAGCAGAGCAGCGGTTGAAACAAAATATGTATTTCTCAGTGGAAGGCGGGAAAGGAGAGAAGACGAGGAAAAAGAGAAAGAAGGAAAGAAAGAAGAGGAGCATGAACTTGAACTGATGTTGGGTGGTATGGTGGCAATGGTGGTGGTGGTGGTGGCACAAAATAAAGAAATGTTGTACTGGCTGGTTGGCTTTCCTTCTTTCATTTGTGCTTCTTCGCCAAATGTAACATGGGGACTTGTTTTTTTCTCTCTAACAAAATTACTTAAAAAAGTGTGTGTACGGATATAGGTATGTATGTTGGCATTTGCAAAAGCATGCACATTGGGAACAACTATATATATATGCTTTGCCATATATTCCAGCACCATTTCTTTTCACTGCTATTATTAGTGTAGTAGTAGCAGTGGTGGTGGTGGTGGTTCTACAAGCCCAAGTTTTTTTTCTACCAAGTAAATCTAATGTTGTTTAGGCTTTGTATAATACAGAACATCATTCAGCAAAGCAATCCTAGTATGAGACCAGCAGAGAGAGAGAGAGAGAAAGAGAGAAGTAGTAGCAGTGGAAGAAGAAGAAGAAGAACGTCGCTCTTCTGGGATTTGTTTTCCCCTGCCTATCTTCATTCATTTTTCATGATCGCCTCTACTTCCTTTGAGATCATATCTGTATGCTGAAACATAGGGGATTAGTTCGCTCTGAATTATTTAGGTTATCTTGCCATTCCTCCTTTATATGTAATGCAAAATCCATGAGATCTTTTCGTGTTGCTTTTTCTTTCTGTCTTTTTCTTGCTGCTGCTGCTACTACCACTACTACTCTTGCCTTCTTCTTTCTCTCTTTCTCTCTCTCTTTCTCTATATCCTTCTTGTTCACTCTCTTCTGGGCTGTCAAAAGATGTAAGACTACTTGTTTCTCCTCTTCTCGTTCACTCAAATTGAAGTAGCAGCTAGCCAGGAGGAGTAGCATCAGGGAACACCAAAACAAGCAGTAGAAAGAGAGAGAGAGAGAGAGTGAGAGAGAAAGAAAAAAGAAGAAAAAACTCTTTCACTATGCTTCTCATTCTTCCTTTTCTATTAAGGCTTTCTCCATCACCATCACCACCACTAGTACTACTACTACTTTCTCTTTATACACATATGTATCTATCCACATAATATCTACATTTTTTTATGAGTGGAGAGGGGTGCTTTACGAAACGAGTACAAGACGAGTGGTGGTGGTGGTGGTGGTAGTGCTATACTCACACCAGCTCAATATCCTTACCGGCGTACATACATACACATCAACTTGCTCAAACTTTCACTTTTTTCTTCCTAATGTTAACCAATAAACCTTTATATAGGGTATACATACATGCATACATGCATGTATCCACGTAAGTGCGTGTGACTTTAGACATAGGTATATACATGCGTCCCATTAGAAAAAAAACTAGCTATCTCTCTTTCACATGAGGATTAAACAGATAATAATATAAGGCAAAGGTCTCCTAATAATAGCCTCCTCGTGTTGCACACGGAAAAGGGAAGAGAAAAAAGACTTTTTTTTCTTCGAGTTAGGTAGTTAGAATATACATACATATCGTTGGTTTCTTTTCACATTTTTTTTCTTTTTTGAAATGCACGCATCATCATGATGATCTTGATCATCATCATCATCAGTGGTAGTAGTAGTAGTAGTGGTGGTGGATCTTAAAGTCAGGTATGCCATTGCTAGCTCACCGCCGCTTTCTTTTTTTCCTTCTTCTTCTCTTCCTCTTCAGTGGAAAAGCAAGCATATAAAATGTAAATGTGAATTGGATAGTGGAAAACACCAGATAGTGAATACGCATTTGGCAAGAAAATCAATGGGTCGAAGCTCGAAACAAGAAAAAAAAGTAAATTGACAGGTTGGAAAATGGTTTTGTAAGTAGGTATACATGTATTTATATGTATGTAGGTATGTATATGATGATCACTTTTAGTTGAAGAGCTTGTGAATATTTTAAGAATAGTTTTTTCCCTTCTATTTCTGGGAAAATGGCAGACGACATTACATCATCCCATAAATATCATGTTCGTCTGCATATTATAATCATGTCAAAAAAGATAGACGTTTGATGATGCTCTTGTTTGTTACTACGTGAATCTGGGATCATCGTCATCATCATCACTACCACCACCTATACATAGGTTCTCCTGTCACTGGTCTACTTTGCCATCTGGTATATAATCAACATTTGGAGAAAGCAGATAAAGGCAGTTAGTACAAGAGTGGTAGCAATCTGTATTCAATGCAATACAGGAGAAAGCTAGCAATATATAGTGTATATGTTTTTATTATCAGAGAGAAAGAGTGGGTGAGTGAGTGAAAGAGTGGGTAACTCGTCTTTTTTTGGATTCGAATGTCATTCAACTTGATTCCATTTGATGATTGGAGGCAATAACCTGTATGTTACATTTTCGACTTATTATGATGCATGCCTCATCCTATTGGAATTCACTGACTGAGTGAGAAAAAAAAGCAAAAAAATAACATATACATATATATACACCCCTCCATTTCTTCTAAATACACCTTTGTATTGTGTAATAAAAAGTAGTAGAAAAATAATAAAATGTGCTCCTTGAAAAAAACATATACCCCCAACATATCACCTCCGTTTCGCTATTACTACTTCACCCCTCCATTTCTTCTAAATACACCTTTGTATTGTGTAATAAAAAGTAGTAGAAAAATAATAAAATGTGCTCCTTGAAAAAAACATATACCCCCAACATATCACCTCCGTTTCGCCATTACTACTACTTGAACAACTTTATAGAAATCCAATGAAGCCCACTTCAAAACTGTATGTATGGCCATTCAAAAAAAAATTTAGTAGACAAGGAAGCAACATCATCATCATCATCATCAGCTGAGAATAAAGTCCGGAAAAAAAGACGGGGATAACTAGGAACATCATCAACATCAGCAGCAGCAGAGCCAACAATAACTACTACTACTATTGCAATAACTACCACCACCACAAATATATGTTGTTATATAAAGAGAAAAAGTAGAGAGAGAGAAAGGAGTAAGTGAGCTGCCATCATTTCTACTTCTCTTGTTACTTTTCTTGTAAACTTTTTTTCTCTAGTTTTGTTGTATGCATTACACACTTGATGTAACTTTTCTGTGATGGATTACTCAATGAACAGTTGTGTGGCTTTGCTTTTCAAACCTGAATGTGTGTATACGTACCCTTTTTTATTTTCTCTTTCACCTTTACAACTTTATTTTTTTTATTTTAGTTTCCAAAACAACCAGCAACAAAAAAATGCATTAGAAAGTGTATCCATATGTATATATGGAGATATCATCATGAGATAAGAGAAAGAAAAAGAGAAAGTAGTAAAAGAAAAAAATATATAAAAATGTTCTCGTTCTCTGTATTAGTGGTTTGCCGTATTATACTCGGATTCCCTGTCATTCTATTACCTTTTTTTCACTTTTCTTCTTCTCTGTTCTGGAAATGGATGAAGAAGAGGGAGAAGAAGAGGAAGAAGCAGGGAAAAAAACAAGTCGGCTATTACTGAATAATGCTGATGATGATTACGATGATGATGATGGTCTGGTCATACAAATACCCATAAAACTTTGGTTGGTGATGATGGTGCAGCTGTGTCTGTCTCTGGGTATTCTTAGCTTCCTGTATCCTCATGTTTGCCTGTGTCTGTGAGTGTTTTTAAGAAGAAGAAGAGAAAAAAAACGAGGAGTCTGTTGAAACAACGATAATTGATTCCACAGACATTTTATTTATGCCAGACTAAGCACACACACACACACACACACATAGCTGCTACTATTAAGCTGATGTTCTTTATAGATGTTTGCCTATATCTAAACCAAACAGATGTACATTTGCTGATTGTGCGGTGGTTTTTTCCCTTGTTGTTGGTGTAATACCATATTTCTCAACAACAGCAAGCAAGCAGCACAATCATGATCTGTAATCAAAAGTATATTACATTGCACTTGAGTAGAGGGAAAAAAATAAAACCACCAGCAGCAGGTCTCTAAGAAAAGATGAGCATGTTTTTTGGGGGAGAGTAACAACGTTTCTGTAATGTGGGTAGTCTGGAGAGCTATCACATGGACTATGAGCACAGAGGATGACGATGATGAAAAAAAATGATGATATGGACGGTGGTGGTGAAAGAACGAGAAAAATAATATTGAAGAGAAAAAACACACACACACAACGTTGTTATTAAAGTAGGTAGTGAAAAGATTGAGAGATATGGTTGAGCAAACTGAATCAATCTCATCGCTGAATTGCTTAAAAAAAGGGTAGACAGAGAGAAAGAGAGAGAGGAAGAGAAAGAGGAAGACGATATTATCATTGCCCATATTTTATATTTATTTACGTACATACCTCATCCCCAACATGCGGTAAGCTGGATGATGATATTGCTTTCTAATAGTGTACATTGGAGAAAATATAATAATAATAATAATAATCGCCATCAGGATTCGATCGACGGCCGTCATATCTTTCCTTTGGTTTTGCCCACACTACTTTCTCCTTCGTCTCTTCTCTACCGTCTTTATCACAAGTAATGCGTGTAGTCTACGGAGAAAACAACATTTGAGTAGATCAAGCTGTTGGACTACATATTATTATTATCTGCAATGAATATGAGTCGAGAAGGGATATTTTTTTTTGTTCTTAACTGTAAGAATACATTTCGTATGTATGTATATATGGCATCAGTGGTTGTAGCGGAAATATAATTATTAGGCCGAGCAAATGGTCGCTGTCGAAGGGAATGGGGGATGAAACGAGTGCAATGTCCTGCTAGGATAAGATGAGCGATCATATGATGATGATGATTATCATCATCATCGTCGTCGTCAATTGGTTTATCTCTGGTTTTCGTTTACATTGACATTATTACATGGACTTGAACCCGATACGAGAAAAATGCGAAATATACGACTTTTTTGCTCTCTGCTTGGCTTTTTGCAGTAAAAGTGGTTATTGGTCGTGGTGGTAGTCGTCGTCGTCGTAGTCGTCGTGAAGAAGTAATAAAAATATTTTTCAGCTTCCAGTAGTTTTTTTTCTAGCACTACCACCACCACCACCACGACTACCATTACACACCAGTGCTAGTAGTGGCAATAGTAACAGAACAAGTGTGTCGTTTGGCTCATGGAGGATAATAATATGATGGT
>JAHZMT010001858.1:0-13560 GCA_027743785.1 Sinhomidia bicolor | reverse complement strand
AATAGATTGGGGTGTAAGTAGAAAGTATGCAGGAAAATGCTCGTTATAAAAAAACTTTTATTAAAGGATTATTAAGGACAATAAAGTATTTAAGGTGCATGTTTTTCTACTTCCGCCATATTTTTTACGTGTGTATAAAGCTTTACATGTTTTTATGAATGAAATGGGTGATGATGAAAAATACAATGTAATGTAACAAATATTCGTAATAATAATGATGGTGATTTTATCTTAAAATGAACATATAAAATTTTTTAAACTTTGACACGAGATACAAAAAAATACCGTTTGATATTTATTGTGTTTGAGCAACCTTTCCAGTGCAAAACACGCATAATTCGAGCTAAAAAAAGCTTTCATGACAAATAAATTATTATAAAGTCTGGCGGTGATATTACATGTCATGTAATATCCTTTTTAATACTTCTATTAATTGGTGGCTTTCATGTTTTTAGAGATTCGTGTGTGCTACTCCGCAAATAACAGATAACAACGGCTTAATAACAGCTTTTCTTTGAAAGCGAATTTTTAATGCTAATTTGGTCTGTCTACTCCAATTCCCTCTCCCACACTAGACTATCATTAAATTATACTTTAGTTTTATTCAATGGCAGTGTGTGGTGTGATGGGGTGGAAAAAACCTCTTAAACCGGGATAACTATTTATATATATGGTCTGTCTACTCCAATTCCCTCTTCCACACTAGACTATCATTAAATTATACTTTAGTTTTATTCAATGGCAGTGTGTGGTGTGATGGGGTGGAAAAAACCTCTTAAACCGGGATAACTATTTATATATATATTTAGATTAATAAAAACAACCGTTTTATTTAGTCAACTTCAGAATTCAGACAGAGATCCAGAACAGTGTCTCTGTTTTAACTAAACTGTGCATAGTCAATCATAACTACACGACGATGATCTCATCAGTCACCACGCCATCCACCAGATGTACCATCCACTCTGTCCAATGCCAAATAAAAGTTGATTGTTGTCAATCTTGGTTATACTACTTCTTAACTGAGAGCAACGACAGTTTACAATGAAAATCATCTACCTAAATACATTGTGTACTTTCAAGTTGGAGGGTCTTATTGCAATAGTTTTTATTTTTCCCCTCCACCCTTCTTGCATTTCTGGAGTTTTACTACCCCGGATGACGACGCATGATATCACGCAAGTTTATTTATAATAAAAGGAAAATAGTATACCCGGATTGATAGTATAAGTAAGAAAAAGGAAAGAAAATGTTTTTATTGCAAGTTCCATGATGACAACACTTTAGCAACAACGGATTCAAAACAGCTAGCCAAAATGTTGTAGTAGCGCCAGTTTTACGAGCACTTACTTCATGCCATGCTCCTCCAGCCATATGCACTTGTATGTGTATTTACACAAAATGCTATGTTCAAAATGTCCATGCGTTTAGAAAGTAGGTACACATTTTTTAAACGTCCACGAGAATGACAATAAAATTAAGTAATGGCACAAAGTTGTATATACGCAAGCTATAAAATGCAATGCATGACAGTGCAGTAAACTACTCAAATTCAACGAACGACACACAATCAAAAAATGCGAGTTTTTGTACATAGTTGCGTGCTCATTTTTGACATTTATATCCTATCAAAACACCGCATCGCATCGGTCGAGTGTAAGTAAAGTGAGTATCTGCACAGTACGCTGTCCCTCCCTACATAAAAAGCACAGCTTGGACATTGCCATCATAATAATGGCAGTATAATCCTGAACCCTAGTAATATTGTCATCATCATCATCACCAAGTGTTTCCATAAATAAAAAATGCGTAAAAAAGTTACGAGAGAAATGAAAAAGAAATTGACAAATACTCTGTCTGTACTTGCTGACAAAAGCAGACGTAATGAAGTAGTAAAAAATGTTTGAACTAAAGTACTGCTATACTGAATAGTTACAAAATTTTGCTGCTGACCAAATTTGTCATGTGAGTTTTTGGAATGTTGCGATATATGTATATAAGTAATGTAGTAGTAGTGGTGAAATATTTTTTCTGTACAAAAGTTGAGAAGTCCTACTTCTCCAGACATGCATAGTTGTAATGTTAGTTGAACATATTTATGATATAAGCATGATTATATCTTAATCAAGTTTTATATTTACTTCACACCTTGCATCATGCATGCGTTGTTGCTACACCATATAATAATATGTGCAAGGCAAGTATGTAGCTCGATGCTACATACTACTAACTACTAATGCGAAAGATAAACAGGGGTAAATTGAAAATAAGATTAAAATAAAGCAGCTACATGGTAACGTAAATCTTTGTAAAATCAACAAAATTGTACTTTATGGACCGAGATAATTCAAGTCAACTANAATGCGAAAGATAAACAGGGGTAAATTGAAAATAAGATTAAAATAAAGCAGCTACATGGTAACGTAAATCTTTGTAAAATCAACAAAATTGTACTTTATGGACCGAGATAATTCAAGTCAACTACGGTCAAGTTCATGTTTTCAATGTCAGTTCAATGTCATCCAACATTATCATTGAATGCCAATGTCGTTCGGTTCATTAAGAAAGAAGGGGAAAGCATAAAACCGCATAATTTCCGGCACCTAATAATTTTCCAAAAGGCAAGTGAATATAATGGTGTATGTGTATGTATGGTGTATGCGTATAACCCATTTGCTTCTTTTACTAAATTTCTCTCGGGTTTTAAACTTTCAAAGAGGTGTAAAAGCCCATTAGATTATATGTACTTTAATAAACTTTATGCAAATATTATGCATAGTGAAAGGTTAAAGATATGTATGTATGTAAGTTGTAAATTTGATTAAAGGTACATGCATAGTACATTCGTAGTACATATTAGACAAGTGTATAAGGTAGGCACATATAATATATTATAATGTTTTGTAAATGTAAGTTGTAAATTTGATTAAAGGTACATGCATAGTACATTCGTAGTACATATTAGACAAGTGTATAAGGTAGGCACATATAATATATTATAATGTTTGTTATGTTCATTACCTATTTCCTCCCCTATTATCTGATTATAATTACATTTATACGATTATTACAGCAAACAATATTTTCTGGAGCGACATGCAAAATTTCCATCGCATTTCCATTTCGTTATCCAAACAGCGCCATATAGACCTGGGTCTGCCTGCTTTCTTTCTATGCCTTTGCATTTTAAATACCTGAGGCGCCTCACATACAGTAAACGTAAAGATGGCTTTGAAGTATAAAATCATAAAAACTGCACCTTTCAAAAACTAGTAATTATAAAACATTACATGTTTTAGCAAACATTTTGATAATGATTTTGCTACCTTCTTATACGCTTTCAATCTATATAAATAAAGTACTTAATTGGCAAAGAAAAACTTTACTAAAGTTTTAACCATGTCAGAGAGCAGAGAAATTCTTTTTTTGCGAAAGCGTCAAAAACATCAATAAGCACAGCTATATTATATTCTATTGATTTGGCGTCACGTTTAAATGGCATTTCTATTTACATCACAACCTAGTAGAAAGGCACCTTGTACTACCATCAAATTGTTCCGGTTTTCCAATATCAAAGTTGTTTTTTTCATGGATAACTCATGCATTAATTTCTTATTACCATTCCAAAAACACTTTGAGAAAAAAAGGAATGACTGACATGGCATGTGTGTGGCATTATTTGAAGTAAAGAAAAACGTTTCCATGTTTTCCTTGTTCAACACGACAGTTTTACAAAGACTGAAACCCAAATGCAATATGCCTTTTTTGTGTAGAGTTTTTTTGGAACCCTGAATATCAAAAACTTGAGCAAGGTTACTTCATTTTGTGCATGATCTACTCTACTATGCTTAATAGGAGATGCCTAACTGCCTTGTTCTTCTTTTTTTATTTTATTTAAAAATTCTTATGTGCAGAAAACGGACTGTTGCTGGTGCAGCAATGTGTATGTGTATATATAGTATTTGTTTGCTTGCTACCAGAGAAATGCTATACCTCATTCCATCAAACATGACAACTTTTACCTCCACCTCCACCACCACTCAATAAACACAACAACCTTTTGTTATGCTAGTGGAAAGACTGCAATAAAAGGGAAAGTTGGTTGGACGTAACCATTTTGACATGTACATATACCTAGGTACGTGCTTATTATAATTCGTTAAAGTGGAAAGCAATCAATAATACGTCGGCGGAACCTGATTGAAGTAAAGCATGTGTGACTGGGGTTTTCCTACTTTGTCATGTAAAATGCAAGAACACACGAGCACAAAAAAACTCTGGAATCATTGTGCCGGTATCCTAATAATGATGGTTTTTTTCTGGATTGTGTTTGTTAAATAGAAGCCATTTCATTATGTTACCTCTGTTATTATTATTATTTGTGCTTGTTTGGTGTTCTCTATTATGTACTTCTATTAAGTCGATGCCGACATGTATTAGCATAGAGTGCATGCTTGTCGTTAATTATGATAAGAACTCGATGGAGACTTTCGTGCAAATTGCACAGGCACCAGTATGTATGTTGTTGTGGCAAGTAAAACTAATGTTGCCAGATAGTGTTTTTTAAGGAAGTAGCAATATTACGGACGGAGCGGTATTAGTTTAGTTTAATAAAACTGATATTGCTAAAAGGGAAAGCGAGTCATCCTAAAATAGAGTGTAAAAATATATAGGTGTGTATTGGAAATGGCGGAACATTTAGGATATTACCCTGTTGTCGACACCAATACTGGTGAGCTATCTTTGTTCTGGATAAAAAAAATTGTTTGTTATAGAACCAAAAGCACACACATAGAGATAGAGTAAAACGGAATAAGATAAAACCTGTAATAAATCGGAGTAAGGAATTATTCAGGAAGCAAACAAAAAGTGATGGAATGTACAGGGAAAAGTGATACAGAAAAAACAAATTTTATATATTTTATTATTTTGTAGGCAGGCAGTCTATTTGACAGGTCAATGGGAACATGTTTTGAGGTTTGTTCTTTTTTATGAAATTTCATATTATTTATTAGGTTGGTTGATTTTAGTGTTGGCGTCGGTAAACTGTGGTTTGCTTGGCCACTTGCCATAATGATATAAAGCATCTCAGCACTTTAACACCATAAAACACACACAAGTTAGTATTGATGGCAATACAAGCTTTTCTTTTTTGCTCTAACGATCCAAAAAAATTTCCAAATATCCTATTTTCTAGGAAAAAATGTCGCCAAAAGAAAAAGTCAAGAAAGGGAAACAAAAAACTAATGCGTGTTACTGGAAATGCTGGATGTTGACTCATCACAAAGGAACAGAATGACATAGACAAGAATGAATCATGTCAAAAATGTCATTCTTTAAAACATGCTTTTATTGCAAAAAATTACATGTGCTTGGGTGTAATATGCTCATATATATATATATATGAGCATATTAAAAGGTTTATGGGTTTGAAAGTGACAGATCCATAGAGAATGTTACATATAGCTTTAATTTAACAATGCCCAGCAACAACGAGCATAATATGCAATCATGCAACTAGTATTGTAATAAACTATTTTTGCATTACAACATTTCAGCAAAATGTTGATGCCAGCAGTAGCAGTTTTTAACTAAATTTTCTTATGCAGCTACTTTGAAAAATTGTGTGAGAATAAAGAGTAAATATATTATATTTTAATAGCTTTAAACTGATCGACTATAAATGCAGAGAAAAGAAAATTATTTCATGTTTCATGGCTTGTCGAGCTCAACTATAAATTAAATTTAACCCAAGCAGAAAATATTTTAAACTACTGCATTTTTAGTCTGTTTACTTACTTCAGTACCATCTTTCTTTTTTTATAAAAGCAAGCCGTCCAAAAACCATCAGATTCAAATATAGAACAGCGCAAATAGTTGTAGTATTAGTAGGCAACATACATTTTTACAAAGCGTAACGAAACCTGTAATTTACTACCTGATTTAATTGCTTACATTTTTTCTGCTTGCTACACTGAATGTAACGAAAGAATGCATGCACGTAGCATTTCACCTTTGTAGAAATATATTAAAGCGTCCGTGCAAGTTGCTTTTCTCTTCTTAACAATAATTACTATATTTCCCTGTTCATGAAAAATTGATAGAATATCAAGTTGTTGTCATTGACTATTTACTCAACTTACCAGTATAGAGAAATGCTGCCTGGAATGCTATAATAGCGACGATAAAGTATATAAATTTTGTAGATGCAACTTTTGAGGACATGTTGATTTTGGAACGGTTTTCCCCTAAAGGAATATATGGCAATACGGATAATACACTACACTTTGTCCTTTTCAATCTCATAGTAACTTTTCATGTACACAATAGTCTTCCTCCAAACGGTAATACAACATAATTATTACTTTCCCATCCAAAATGTTTTAGCTTCACTTTGCATATTAGATATTAGAATGTGTCAGACAAAGAGAAATGCGCATTATCTTTGTTTATATCGTTGACACATGAACATGCACTCTTTCTTCTTCAGTGTAAGTGTAAGAACGTTGTCACATTTTTTTACGCACAATTACATGCACAAGTATTAGTTTCTCAAGTTTTTTACTCCTTGCATTTGATGCGATTGAAAATGTCCAGTTCAGAGTTTCTGCAACAGTATGCAACAAAGGTAAATGCTTGCTACAAAACAGCAAAAAATTAACACGCCAGTTTTTTTTCAAGAAAATAGCTCCTTACCCTTTTTTACATACAATGAACAATGCGATGAGGTGTGTGATAAAAAAACTTTATACCTATATAATACACCTATGTTAAACTTCAGTCAAAACGTGCAGTATACAATCAACAGATTTTTTTGTTGGACAAGTCTTTTTCCTGGTGTTTGCGCAACACATTTAGGCAAGGGTTTCACTTTAGCAACAATGAGTTGGGATTTACTTCTTTTGACTCTTCGCATTTACGTTGTACGTATTTGCACAAGGTTTTCCTTCTTGTTCACTGACAACTTTTTAACTAAGGGTAAACTTTGGTCGGTGCTGTAAAACGTATGCCATGCATGCGTACAAATAAGGGCAACAACGTATATCGTTATATCAATAACAATGTTTAACCCTATTCTTTCGTTGACATGCAAATAGTTTTGAGAAAATATAAACTCTGATGCTGCTATTCTTGGCAGTTGTCAGCGAAAACAGTTTAATTATTGCATACTTACACTATGTTTTTAAAAACCAGATTGTTAAAGTTTTCTTCTCACGCCAAGCACAGAGACACACACTTTTTGTTATTAAAAAACATCATGTCTTGGCAAGTCAAAGTAGTTTTGCAATATTCCGCAAAATGTGCATTATATTTTACGGAGATTGTGTGATTACCTACAGGTATCAAATTGCGAATTGCATTGCAACGATAATTATTTTACTTTAAAACGTTTGTATATAAAAATGCAAGGTTTTGATGAAGCAGAGTGTTCTCCGTCAGCAGCGCATTATTCGGAGGGATGCATGATAGAGCGCAATGACCTTGATGTATCGCTGGGTATATGTTAATGTACGCTTCTTGACGCTTGCACTGACAACAAAAACAACAGTCTCCGCAAGAAAGAAAAATCAGTTTTTTTTTCTTTAATAGAACTGAACAAATTGCTTATACACGGTTTGTTCTTATGGCATGATTTTTTTCGCCGCAGCAGCAGCGTCTTATTCTTCTGTTTGTTGCTGAAAACGTAGAAGAAGAATAACTGACTTTATACTCGCTTATTTCTTGCTTGCTTTCACGCTGTCTTCCCTTCTTGTTTTTTCTGCAGCACCAACAACGGCAGCAGCAGAATCAACACTGAAATGAATGGTTTCGTTGGAAGAGCGGATACAATATATATTTTCCGTTCGTTCCTTTTCCTCTCTCTCTCTCTCTCTGCCTGCAAATATTGCCAGCCAAGCCGTAAGCCAACTTTAACCCTTTCGTTGCTCTGCCTTCACCCATCCATTTTTTTCGTGGTCCGTGTAGTTTCTAATGACATGAATGCATGGTACTGGTGTATGGTGGTATTACATAGAAGAGCAGCAAATACTTCAAGCCTACTTTACCTGACCATCTAAAAAATAATAATATTATGCTGGCTCATCCTTCTGCTTATCTGATACGATACAGTCAGTCAGGTTTGCTGCATTGTTGCTTTTTTACCATTAAAAGCTGAGAAAAGTTCAACAATGCAGCATCAACCTGTCCTCCTCTGCTCTACCTACACTGTGTAGACAACACACACGCAACACGCATCATACAACTGCTGCTCTTGTGTATAGAAGAGAAACGACTTGTGTTCTTCAAACTTTTTGTTCTTTAGCTCAACGGACTACCACAGGGACTGGATATCATCATCATCATTTTTTTTATTATCATTCATCATTATTATGCGGTAACATGCATCATGCAGAATGATTTCACTATTTTTACATACACGTAGTACATACTTACAAGTTTATCTGTATGCCTACCTATCTAATTCTGTCCGTTTATTTTAAAAGTGTCAGTTGGCTCTAACCTATTATGTTACCACTACGTGTCTGCCTGCTGCCCTCGGGGCGTAAAACTGGCTTTTAATACTTTTTTAACATGATGATACGGACAGATGCTTAAAACTGTCTAGAAATGAAATCATTTAAAACAGGTAAAGTGATTCAGGACGATCGAAACGGATTGACTGACACCAAAAGCTTTTGTAAAAATGTTAGACTCTGTGGATGTTTTTTAGCTGTTGTTATGCGCTGGAATGATCACCTTTTTGTAGGTTCATGGCTCATCCGTCCCAATTTATTTCTAGCGAAAAAAACTGGTTCATTAATAAAATTATTGAGTGATGAAAATGGTGAAATGAGGAATGCTCATTTAGAGATGGAGTATATGAACACTCTGGAAAATGTGGTGTAATTACGAGATCAAAACAAAATTGAATATTTGAATATCGTTTTATTTTTTCATTCTTTTACAGATGCACATTTTTAATATCATACATATTTACTTATACAATACATTAGTAATCAATACAACGACAGTCCCCATTAGACTCGATTTAACAATAAAATGTTTCCAACTAGTAGTATCCAAATAAAAAAAAGATAACTTATTATAGAATGCTCAGGATCATTATAAAATCACTCTTAATGCCTCGCACATTTTCCAATCCTTGGCGTGTGCGAATAGCATTTAATTTAAAATTATTGATTGTTTCATTTTTATTTTGAATACGTTTAAAAAGGTCTTTACAGTTTACAAGTACCTATTTTTGATAACCTTAAATGCTAGCTTGACTTGATAATAAAGCAGATTGCCAAATTATTATTATTCACTAGTAGAAAGCAGTCCAGTTAGGTCAGTTCCTTTTTCAACGGTTTCAGTAATTTTCAATTGTGTATTATAAATTTAATGTGAAATTATTAATAGTTAAATACTCGAGTCTTTTTATCATCTAGTAGTTTTTTTGAGATATCAATACTGGCGACTCTTTATTATTTGGTTTTACTTCAAATTAATCTTTAGAAATATCTAAATATCCCACATTACCCCGTACAATGTCACGATGAGTCATTTTCGAAAAATGTGTACTTACACTTTAGACTGACAGAAGAACAGTGTTTTCAAGTGATCAAAGGTGATAAAGAAAATACAGTGCAAGTTAACAAATGTATTAAAAATGCGATTTTAAATATTATTACAACGACTTAACAAAATATAGTTTGAACGTAAAGTTAAAAATTCGACTTTTAAAAACTTAACATCTAATGTATCAAGTTGGTGCTTATGCTTAAAACTAGTCAAGTGGTAATTACTGAAAGTACTCAGCACTTGCAGGAATTAACATTAAATATGAAGTACATATATTAGGATATTAAAACCCCTCTTCATTTGCATTACATATAGTAAACTAATTGTTTGGTATCACAACTTGGTATCAAAACAGTTTGAAAACATCACTGGATTTTCAATAGCGTCTTCTTCTCTCTTTGATTTCCTCCTCTTTGTTTATTATGCGACTAGTAATGGTTCATCGTCCGAAAAACCTCGAATGACGGGAGAATCTTGATCTTCTGTAAAAATATATATTTTCTTTTAAACATTGTAGTTAACCTTGTTGTTGTATTAGAAAACTGATTAGGTCCTACTGTACTTACCCATTGTCTGCTGGAAAGTAGCGGCCCCTGAGCTGGAACTGTAATGACTACTGGCAAAGTTCAAAAAGCTCGTCTGAAGCCTCTTGTGCCGAACTACAAAAACAACTAGCACCGCCACCAAAATGGCAATGACAATCAGCACCGTTATTGTGATGGCTAGTGCACTACTTCCAGGTAGTACAACAATTGGCGAAGTAGTTCCATCCACGTGTTGGATCACGATTGGAGTGGACATTGGTGACTCGAGTCCTTCAGCGTCCTTAACACTCACCGCAGCATAATATATTCCATTATCGCGGATTTTATCGAATTCAAAACTATCATCATGCGTCTCATACTCGGTTGCATTACTGAAGTCCTCATTGCTACTAAGTCTCACAACATAGGTCACTTTGCCTTTCTGCGTTACCAATTGTGGCAGTTTCGGGCGGTTCCAAAAGATTGCCACATGGTCGCAGCTAAAACACTGTTGAATCTTATCGGGGAATGGGATGGGAAGTCCTTCAAAATAAACCGGTTCAGATGGCTTGCCCCCTTCAACACTAGTAGTGATGGTAAGCTGATAGTGTCCACCGTACTTAATGTTGAGGAATTTAGTGAGATCGGGATTGTGTGAAAATGACACGTTACCCACGCCGTAGCTTGTATTACGTGTGGTCTCAACAACAGTAATATTGTATCCGACCGGTTGGTCCATGACCTGGAAATTGACATCGAGAATCAAAAATCAAAAATTGAAAGTACCTAAATACAGAAGCCAAAAATTCAGATTGCGATTAAAAGATACTAGCACTTACAGAACAAGGGGATTTCCAGGTTACTTTAATCCTTGCATATCCGTCTTCATTTGGAGCGTGTTCGATTTTTACAGTCTTTGGAGGAGACTGCAGATTCATTTTTGTGACAAGTTGGATGGGATGTTGAGTCAACGGTCCAATTTCGCCAGTGTCCAAGCTAATCAAGCCAATGTCAAACAGATAATTTTCACAAGCTTCAAGGTCCAAAATCTCAACTTGTGTTTCATTGGCTTTAATTCGGGCTCGGCGATCAGTGATGTCTTGTACAGTCTTTCCATAGTAGACGCCATACACATAGTTTCCAGAGATTTTGACCGGACGCCAGGCCACTTTTACGTTACCCTTTTGAGTAGAAATCACCTTGAGATCTTCCACAATGGGAAGAGGGTTGCCCTTTGTGTTAAAAGAAATGGAGCGGTGAGTACCATGCATGCCTTGGTATTTGGGAATGACAGTCAACTTGTAACGTGTTCCAGAGGATAAGTGATTAACTGCAAACGGAATGATATTTTTTTTAAATTTAAAAACAATAAATGCATGATTAATGCAGAATTTAGTTACTAAATTTTAGTAATTGTATAATTTTAACTTACAATCAATCGTTTTCTTGGTAGTCGTAGTGGTATTTCTGAACGTGTACATGCTGCCTGGCACGTCCGTTTGAAGGATAAGAGAATAGTCATCCACATGACTATTTGATGGCTCCCACACAAATTTGACAGAGTTTTCAGTCGCACCTTTAACGTTTAATTCGGATATGAATGCCACCTCACCGTTGTAAACATAGTTGACTGGATCACTAGGTTTCCCTTCGCCTTTCCCATTAACTGCAGTCACCCAAAACGTGTAGTTCTCTCCAGGCAGAAAAACGGGATCACTTTGCTTGTTTGAAATTATCAAAACTTCTCCGCTTGCATCAATGTACGCAGGTGGAGTGGGCGGTTGGAAATACACCTTGTATCCCTTTAATTTCCCATTGGGACTGTGAGGCACTTTCCAACTGATAACCAAATCTTCTGTGGTGTTTTGTGATACTGTTACCGCCCAAGGTGCAGATGACTCGTCTTCTTTCGTGGTCACGTTTTTGTACACAAATGGTGGGAAAACGGTATTTGTTTGGGGATCACGCACTTCTACCTTACCACTGTACTTTGTGAACGCATGTAAACCTTCGTATCGATAGTATCTTTGACTTGTCCAATTAGATTTGGGACAAAATTGTGATTCCACCTCACAGAGTGTTGGAAGGAATTGTAAGCGCTTACCAGATGGTGCAGAAGGCAACCACCATTCGAGCTCTACCCATGTAGCCTCTATATTTGTAAAAGTAATGCCATCTACTTGGTGTACCCTTTCATACTTGGAAGTACACAACTTCTCGTCTTCATCGGTGCCGTCATCGCAATCATCTTTACCATTGCACCGTCTGTACAGGGGTTGACAAAATTCATCGCATATAAACTCGCCCTTGTTACAAGTGACTGGAGTAACTGTAGATCCACAGTCCGCTTCATCCACTCCATTTGGACAATCTTTGACCCTATCACAAAATTTTCCTTGTGGTACGCAATACCGACTTTCGCCACACTTGCGCATGCCCAGCGGACAGCCTCCCGCCGTTTCATTGTGACAATTGACTTCATCTTCTCTGCCGATACAGTCTGGGAAACTGTCACAAACAGCGTAGGAGGCTATACAATCGCCATTATCACACCTCCATTGGTCCAAAAGACATCTAGCCGTAGGTGGAGCTACTGTTACTGTTTCACCATCTCCTGAACTATCCGAACCGTGTCCTGGACATCCCATCTCATCTGAGCCATCTTGACAGTCTTTGACACTATCACATTTCCAGTATATTGGAATACATTCCTTGCTTCCCAAACACTCAAACATTTGCGTCATCTTTGAGCAGTTGCCGTGTACAAATGGGTTCTCTGGAATGGGAGGAGTAACCGTACAATTGGCATGCTCATCTGATCCATCCGGACAGTCTAATACAGCATTAAAAAATGAGAAATGATAAAGAATGTGTAAAAAAATCAATGTAATTCTTTTCAAGTAAACTGACTTTGGTACCTTTATCTCCGTCACATTCCCACGTACTCATAATACAGTGACCCGATATCTTGCAGGAGAATTTCCAATCGGGACAAACTCTTGCTGTACAATTTACTTCGTCTCCACCATCCGAACAGTCTTGGTCAAAATCACAAACCCATTCTGGGCTCAAACATTTGTTTTCGTTTGGACATTTCCACTCTGTCGGGAGGCAGGAGAAATCGGTTCCGTTCTTCACGAAACTAGTACAATTCACCTCGTCAGAGCCATCAAGACAATCATCATCATCATCGCATCTCCAGGATTTTAAAATACATCTTCCATTGGAACATTGAAAGTTTTTCACTGGATCACATTGGCTATTGGTTGTGTTACAGTTCTCCTCATCGCTTAAATCGCCCAGTCCACAATCATGATCATAGTCACACTTAAAACTGAAACCAAAAACAAAATAATCAATACAATAATAATTTCTTAACCCTTCGTAATTTCTTTACTCAACCAACCTGTTTGGAATGCAACGGCCGCTGTGTACACACTTAAATTCCGTTGGGTCCGAACAGACCTGAGTCTCA
>JAHZMT010001857.1:0-16110 GCA_027743785.1 Sinhomidia bicolor | reverse complement strand
TTCATTTAAGTGTCTTTGTAATGGTGAACTTACAAGCATTTATGATGAGTGGCAAATGATGAGTTTTTGAATCAATTGTCCTATGACGACGTTACGGAGCAGGAACGTGTACTTTATTCTAGTATACTGTTTTCCGGCTCAACTATCATCACTTATTATTGCTATTACGCTAAAGTACATATTACGTATTTGCAAATTACGAGTAGTATTACGAGTGCGTAACTTGGCGTAACTAATTGCTTATTTATCAGAGAGCCCATCCTACTACTTTGCTTAAATCGTTACATGATTACTTTGAACCAAAATTAGAAATGTAAAAAAACGCGTTATTTCTAACAAAATACTTACTTGTCGTTGAATGTTCTATAGAGCAATACTATGCTGAGCAATCGAGTGTACACTTTTTTGAAAACTTTTAGCCCCTTTTTTGTTGCCGTCGGTATTTCAAGATATTCCTGGAACGAAAATAGTTTCCTCTTTGAAAAACCCAGATCGTCAAACCGAGGAATTTTCTGGAAGTTGAATTTGTTCCTTTTGTTCTCATGGCTAGGTTTTCACGCAGTTCAGCTGGTCCACCACTACAAACGACTAAAACAGGGTGAAAGCGTGGGAACAGATTTTTTCCTTTTATTTACATCCGCAATATTTCTGACGCTAGCCTTGCAGTCCTACTGCATTAGCATTTTATGCGGGGATGAATGGTTTCAGCTACTCAATTTCCTCATCGCTTTTCTCCGCCAAATGAATAGTAAGCCTGTACGAAATTTTCAAAATTAAATTTTAAAAAAACCTCTAACATAACCTGTTTGCATTTTTACTAGAAAAATTTCTTCCAAATCATAATCCAAATACATCAAAGTATACCAAACTTGTTGACATGGTCGCATTCCAGATTTTCACCCAAATGATTGCTTTGACGTTCATTTGCGGAACATTGTACTGGAATGTTCCAACGTTCCCAACGCTACCAGGCAGTCTGCTGCTTCTGCAGCAGGATGACAACAGCAATGCAACCTCTTATCATACTGTTTTGACTATTTTCCTTACAATCCTTCCAAACTTTATGACTTTCATTAACTGCATGGTCCTGTTTAATGTTCTCACCCCGATATTCCTCTATGGGACCTTGGTAGTGCCCTTGATGGTCACAGAATTCCGACTGGGAAAGCAAAAGTATCAAAGCATTCCTGAACTAAGGCACACATCTACACTAATGTTGGCTTACAGATCAGTGGAAATTTTGCAAATGCGAATTGTCAATCCTTTTATTGGGCGATTTTTGGTGCCAACACAGAGCATTCATACGCTTCTCTTTATTTTCAGCAGTTTTGTACTAATTCGTCATGGGAAGATTCTAGACACGTTTAGCACTGTAATTATGGGCTTTTGGGCAGCCATTGGTGCTGGGATCTGGGCAGTTTGCTTGCTAATTGGAGGCTACCTTCATTGTAATGGAAAGAAAACGCTAAACTCGTGGAAATATCAGCAGTGGAAAAATCCATGGGAAAAGAAACTCATGGGCAAGTTTAGAGCTAGCTGTACTCCTGTTTTCGTTTGTTATGGCAAGACCTACGTGATCCGAAGGATAACCATGATGATTTTCATTAGAGGACTCTCCAGAGGTCTTGTTAGGGCACTGCTCACTACCAAATGAGGGAAATCATAATAACGTCTTCTGGGACACCTGGGGCAAGATGAGACTCAACCTGGACAAATGAGCTTTTGCTACTGGATTTATTTCTTTAGATCTTGAATAATAATTATTATGTTAACAAAATTGGCAATCTTTTTTATCAACTCTGAATCTGCCCGGTTAATTGCATTGTGTTTATTACTTGGATTGTGACAAAAACTTGATTGGAACGGGCGGTGGAGGCGGCTTGTTCAATGGCACGGATTCATCATCAAGTTGATCGGAAGAACTGGCTTTCCTGCTTCCCCGACTATTTCTTCGATTGTCATCTTCAGCTTGACGAAGCTTCTTTTTTATGCTTCCCAGGGTGGAAGGATTACTTGGTAGCTTGATGGTATCATTGAGTTCCTCCAAAATCTCTGCAAACACCACGGGATTGAGGTTATCGCCCAGTTTGCTCAGCATGAACCAGTCGGCGTACGAGCAGTTTAGGACAACTTGAGATTTGGCCAGGGATTGATAATATTGATGCTTGAGCTGTTTTCTCAGAAGGAGCCTTCTCAATGGTGGCAGCAGTACGAGTAGAGCTCTATACACGAGATTCAACACGGAGAGGACGGCAAGTCCAAACAGCCAGAAATACCTCCAAAAGAAAATAATAATAATATATTAATAACGAGGATAAAATTTGAGATAAATTAGAGAATTTATATTTTATTCAATATTGTTGCTTATTTACAGAAAAATGTAAATCTTTTCGTTTAAGATGTTTATGGGCAAAACGCACAGAAGATCATACTCCATTGTTCCAAACGCCACCCCACCAGTCGCAATCCTGCACGCGGTAACGGTGGGGAAAACGCGTGCAAGCTCATCACTCCGCTGATACGGATGCTTCTGAGTGAGAGAGAACAGCTTCCAGCCGTACGTGGAAAAGCTCCACTTGAGAAACGCGTCCGTTACAAATATTTGCATGATTACGTTGAACGTGTTGAGAAACTCACAGAGAATGAACTGTGCCGCATATCCATTATGACGTCCCGTATTGGGAGCAATGTACCCCAAAATAGCCTCCTTTTGACGCACCATTTTCTCATCATTATAGGACATGATCACCTCCAGATTCAAGTCGGCGACAAGCAACTTGATGCGTCCCCGATCCCAAAGTCTCCATAGCCAGTAGGGAATGTAAAAGAGGCCCGCTTGAAGAAAGAGTACCAGCCATACCCACTGGTAGTACGTGTGGTAAATGCGCGGCGCGTCGTTTTCAATGGCCGGTCTTATTCCCGGAGCCAGCTCTGTGTCCTCCACGGCTTCATAGCCCCACTTGCCATCGGAAATGAGCGCAGCTCTGGTAAACGTCGAGTGTATCCAACAGTACTTATCCGCAATGCTTTTAATATCTGACGAGGAAATACAGTCAATTGGGTCACCAAGATATTGACGGCTTGTGACAAGGATGGAGAGCGCGAGAAGAATCACCACGGTCACCTTACTATGTAGAATAAACACGGCATTGGTTGTGTACACTTTTCGATCGCTCACCTTCACAAGATCCTTCAGATTTTTCCAAATATCAAACATTTTCTTACTTCCTCAAGTTCTAAACTACAACTGTTACACACACAGCATGCCTCAAACACTCAACACCAAGTCACCTTAAGTTTTTTTTTTGTAGCTCCATTTCTGCTCATTATATGCCACTCTTGGCCACACTCCGTATTTGGTAAAAAATTATCTCTTTTGTTTCTTTAATTTAATTGAAGCGTACACTCGTACACACACACACACAAGTCAGAACGACTACTTTCGACAAGTGAACAATAAAGAGTCAATTATGTGTTTGCACGTTTGATTGAAACAGAATAATAATATTTATTATTATTTACAGTCTGAATTACTTGGGGGAGTGCACCTACCTATGCATATATCCCCGCCTTACTAACAACGTTGCATACTTAATGTTATGTTGCCGTTGGCTTCTTTACATTGCTAATTTTCACAGGCTTTTATAGGCAAGTGTATTGACCGTGTGGAGTAACAACAAAAACAAAACAGCTAACACATTTTGTTAACAACCCATCTTCTTGTTCTGTCCACTTCACTCAAAAGAATTTTTTTTTGTTTTATGCTCTTAGCACACGTGAACTATGAGCAAGCCTATTTTTCTCTTGTACTTTTTGAACAAGAAGAAGGGCGAAGAATTGTGCAGATTAACTTGACACAAGATAAACAGCCGCAACAGAAAGAGTACAACAACAACAGCAGCAGCGGGATGATAATTGCTGACGTTGAAAGTGCGTCTGGCTGCTGTCGCTGTGAACACTCATCCCCAACTCATTTTTTTACATGGATTCTGATTCCACTCTGCCAACATGGCTATTAGCATGATCATTTGAATGAGACGTGCCGTGTAATCACCATCATCAAAGGATCTTTTTCAGCCATTGACGACGACGACGACAAGCAAAAGCAGCAGCAGCGGTGCACTCCAGATCTGTGATCTCATCTCACTTTTTTATTTTATTTTTTTAATCACATCATCAGAATCACAGCTTTCTTCAAATAATGACACTTTGTCAGACGTACTTTTACGCACACCACAAGAATCACTACAAGACAGTCAAACAAACCGAGTAACAGTGGAAACGCCAATACCAGCACTACTTGGCAATGGTTCTCTGTCGTTACTGAAGACGATGATGATGTGGTGATAATGATGAGAGGATAAAAAGAGTTCTGCCAAGTCGCAGAGTGTCAACTCTCAGCACACAGGCAGCAAGCATGAGAAATGAATGACCACCGTAAAATTGCATGACTTTTTTTTGTACCATTTCATTTCACCCCTGATATTACTAGCATGTTTGTCTGTTACACAGTTACACTGTTGTAGATTATAACGGAACGATGCCCAATTGAGGCTGCTCGCTGATGATGATGGTGATGACCATGCCATTTATTCATTTATTTTTTTATTGCGCTCTTTATTACCATATTTCTCACTTCTCTCGCAACTATAACAGCAGATGGAGAAAACATGTCATAGTTATAGCCTAGTATCGTATACTAATAATAAAGTTACTGTAAGCAGCAACTATGACTTTTCATTGCTTTTCTATATATATATATAACGTACTTACACCAAGTAATTCAGATATGTTTGCTTTTCAAATAGTTATATAAATACCTATTTTTTGCACTGAAAACCAAAACAACTTGTCACAAAAAAAATTGTAAAAAGAAAAAGAGGACTACCACCCACACTCGTAAATTCAAAAAAAAAATTGATAAAGCCGAGATTTTTAGGGAAAGAAATACATCTGACTTTTGTAGAGCAAAAAGAGAACGTATATAAAGCGCCGTGCCGTACGTAACGTAACACAACTTGTTGATGCAATTCTAATGTGGAGTGGAAGTTGTCAAAAAACGTGTAAGGTGTAAGGGGAAGTCACAATAACTCAAAACACTGTTAGCCTTGTTTTGTTTGAAATTTTAGCTTTTTCTGGGTATATGACCGCAGGCGAAAAATATATATTTTTTTCAACAAGGGAATCGAGGGACTATCCCATTATTTCTCTGTAGCAACATCAACACAGCGCTGCACCACCGTTGTCTCTTCTAAGAGTCTGCCTATCTACATGGCATGGACCCAACTGTGATCAAAGCAGCTTTGCACTTAAAAACTTTCAATATTTCAATAATACTTTATGTTGTGTTGAATAACGCGTATTTATAGCCGATACAATTGCAAATGCGTTTGTTTACATGGCAATGGCAAATGACGACGAATGTTGAGATGGAAGATATATATTTCAACATTGGTTGTTGTTGTTACATGATCGTACTTGCAGATGGACGTTTTGCAATTGGCAATAAAAAAAACTCCAACACTGATTTTGATGGGCGTGTTAGTATGGATATGGATGATGATGGAGGACAGCAAAACAAAGAGACGTCAGATGTAGTAGTGTCAGTAGTGTCGTAAACAAAGTCCGGATTCAGCTAACCGTGAAAAGTCATGAATGGAAATTATATACGTTTATAAAAAAAATATGCCTAGTTCAAGTGAAGTTTTAAAAGCACCCATAAACCTACACATTTGATGGATATTATTTATTTTTACGCATGCTATGCCCTAGTACACATTGCCAACATATAACAACAAGCGTACAAAATTATAAGCTAAGCAGCAGCAGTAAAAAAAAGTCTCGTTCATTTCCCACGAAAAGTTTCCCTCAGCAGCATTCCATATAGCCAGACAGAGAGTGTGTGTCGAGCGAAACGAAAGCAGTAAAAAAAGGAACACATTATTACAGTACGCACATTTGAATCTGAATGGTTATATAAAAAGTTGGCTATACCAACAACAACCAATTTGAAAACACTTTTTAAAAACTTTTTAGGCATGCACAATATATTATTATTACAACTACATACATACATACAAGTTTTCAGTAGTTGTTGTAATTTTGTTTTCCGCTTTTATCGTAATATCTTCTAGAGTAATCACTACTACTACTCCTGCATACAAAAATATTATACGGTTGGATGAAGAGAAATAATTGTGGAGTAAAAGGCTTGACAAATGGGATTGGGATGAGGAGCAGATGAGAGAAGTACTCGCAGTTTGCTGAAAATGAGTAAAACAGTTCAGTTCATTTTGAAAAATAGTCAACGGTTCTAGCAAGTGAATGAAAGGTATGTGTAGTATGTGTGCGCCTGGTTTGAGAATAATAATGGTAATAATAATAATAGGTAATGGATAGATATAGATAGAGAGGAGAAAAAAGTGTTCGAAAACAGCAAACTTGACCCAGTTTTCATTAAGAGATGTAGAGAGAGAAAAGAGAACTGACATGATACTATAAACTAGCTAGCGAGCAATGAAAAATGTTACCCAAATTGTCAGTCAGTTCATTATGAAGACTAGATAGATGGAGATATGTATATATTTATAGTGCCAAGTTACATTTATCCTGTAGACATGTATAATAGTAGACATAATTTGCAATATAAAATGGTGTAGAGATGTTTTAGGTTTACTTGGCACGTTTCACAATATTAGATGTATTTGGCTAGTAAAGCAGCATGGTCAATTTTGCTGAATACGCTGTTGTATGTAACGTAAAACGTTGAATTTATGTGCACGCTTTGTCCTCCGAAATTGCTGTGGGATGGACAAGATTGTCTCATATGAGTCATGATGAAATAAAGCAGACTACTCGTCTGCAATCCAGAAAAAAACAGTATAATAGTCATTTATTTTGATACCGTTGCTGTTTTTCAATGTCGTTTTTCAATTGTTTCAATTTTACAAAATATGCAAGTAAGAAGATGTATTCTGTATTAAATTAATAATTAAAACAAAAAATAGTCTTCACCATTTGGCGAAACAGTAAAATCAAACATTTTCATAAGTTTCAAATCCTCTGGGTCGAATTCTAATTTATGCGTTTTATTTTTCTTATGATGAGTGGTATGACCAGCTCGAGGGATGCCATTATGCTTTGATTTGTGAGGACCTACTTTGAGTGCTGTTGTTGTTGTTGTTGGTGTAAAAATGCGTTGGGTAGGTTCTGCAAAAAATTCTTGTTGCTGGAACCCTAATAAACTCCTTCCTTGAGGGAATAAATGGGACATTTTGTCATTTATAGGAGCAATTGTTGTAGAAAGGTCAATTGTTGACATTGAAAAATAAGATCCTATTTCTGTACTTTTCTGCCTCTGCTGACAATTGCAGTTGGTGGCCTGCATCAACATAATTTTCATGTACAATTTCATGTGCATCATGTTTTGTAAGGTTTGCTGGTGATGAATGTGTTGTCGTTGCTGGCAATAATTTTGTTGTCGTTGTTGGTGATGACTTTGTTGTCGTTGCTGGTAATGAATTTGTTGTCGTTGTTGGTGAGGAATTCGTTGTCGTTGCTGGAAGAGGCATGATTGTTGTTGTCTTCTTAAGCAACCTCTTTGTTGTTTTATAAGGTCGCATTGTCCATTTGCTTGTTGTCGCCTTTGTTGTTGTACTCTGCAAAAATTTTCTTCCTTCAGGTTTTATTATCTTCAATTGTCTCGCAGGTTTTGAACTGGTGTTCTTGTTAAGTTTGTCCATCTGCTTGTTGTCGCCTTTGTTGTTGTACTCTGCAAAAATTTTCTTCCTTCAGGTTTTATTATCTTCAATTGTCTCGCAGGTTTTGAACTGGTGTTCTTGTTAAGTTTGCCAATTAATCCCGTTATTTTAAAGTTTTTTATTTCCTCTTCCTTTGCAAGTGAATTATTTAATTTATCGCGCTTAAACTGCCCGGCGAGAACTGGCTTGCGACTGGAGCTCACAAAGAAATCACTAGTTGAGTTTGCCGCACTGATATTTTTTGACAAGCTTCTCTTACTTTGCTTTGAACCAAGTTGAATATTATGCGGAGAAAAAGTTAGCTTTAGCCTTGTTTTTTCATATGCGGACGAAGGCAATTCATTTAAATGAACTGCTGCCAGCTTAATCCTGGTAGCGGCACTGGTTGGACCATGTGTCGTTGCCGTACCAATCCCTCCTGAAATCTGTCCTACGATTATCGTCATCAGTGACAAGTAGCAAAGCACAGTCTTTTCAGTAAACATTTCCAGAACACTCGCACAATTTGTTGGAGAAGAAGCCTTTCGGAATCTCCAAGTTATGCGTATGCCAACAACACAATTTTCCAAGCGCTCACCATTTCAGTTCTAAAGAAACATTGTTCTGAGAACAAAAAATAAATAAATATGTAGTCACATCATATCTAAATATTAAATGTGAAAAAAATCTATCCAGTGCACGCACTCTGCTGATAAAAACTTACCAATAAGAGAAACGTATTTCGTTGGCCCGTCAGTGCACATTGAAACAGCAGCAGTAGTGCATTACTCATTGTTGTTCTTGGCTAAAATCTCTTTACCGAAAACAACAGTTTTGTTTGGCCACCTTGCATGATTGTCGTGACGATTCGTCACAAGAAATAGGTGCCTATTACTACTACCATTACCATTAGTAAGCTATACAAACCTATTAAACATTTTAATTGCCTGAAATTCACATAAAAGTAACAAAAGAAAAGTGAAAGAAAAATGTGTAGATATGAATAAGCACAAATTAATCTGAACATAAAGTTTAACTGCTAATTATATCCGTTATCATTTATTAGGAGTGCCCTAAAAGTATGCAAGCAAAATATGTAGGAAACGTCATCGTAGAAAAAATTAGCTTTTTGTTGATATTGTTTTATTGGCGAAAATAGGCAACTCTTTATGTTATTATGGCAAAGTCATGCACGCTTTTCATGATGGTTAAATAAAGCGATGTTGATTTAATGAGACAGTATAGTGTATTGCTTTATACAAATTGTAACTAATTTTCTGATTTGTAAATATTTGCTGATAAAATGTACAACTTGACTTGTTGATAAGCGAAAAATTATTTTAGTTACACATTTATTACACAATTGACCTTAAAACTGCTTATATAATATATTATCGACTTTTACCAATTAACGCCACTCCCACTTTCTAATCCAGTCAATTTCAAACGTATTTTTTGGCCACTGGTCGGCCTCAATTGGGTCAAACGGCTCATCTCCAAAGAACGTTCCACCAACGGCTAGATTGATGGTAATGAAGAAATTCTTGTCAAATGGCTGACCCCACTGGTTGTAAACTCCTTCCCAAAAGTTCCTCTGGAGAGTTTCAACGTGGTAAACTTGATCATCAACCATCCACATGATTTGTTGAGGAGACCAATCCAACCCAAAAACATGAAAGTCTTGACTAAAGTCAAGAGGGAAGCTTGTCTCTGGTGTTCCAACTTGCCCCTTGTTATCCTTGCTGTCCCCAAAGTGAAGGGTTCCCAAAACATTGTTGGGTCTTTGACCACGGTACTCCATAATGTCAATTTCCCCACTTCTTGGCCACGGTCCATACTCGGAGCCAGCAGGCATCATCCAGAAGGCAGGCCACAGATGCTTTCCTTTGGGAAGCCTGGCTCGCATTTCAAACTTGCCGTAGACAAAGTTTGACCAAGTTGACATTCGGGTAGAGGTAAACTGTCGGTCATTACCTGATCCATCGCCCCACCACTCCTTCCTTGCTTCTATGGTAAGAATGCTGTTTTGCTGGCGAACGTTTTCCTGTCTGTTTGACGTATAGCATTGCAGCTCCTCATTACCCCAACCTTTTGAATGTCAAAGAAAAATACTACTAGTTAGTTTCTAGTTTTGCAAGTTTTTTGCAAATCAATTACATTGAGGTTTTGAACAAATTATTTACCGTCGCAACCAGTCTCAAAGTTATAACGCTCCCACAAGTCTCCTCCGTCAAATTGGTCTTCCCACACCAAGTACCAATCTGCGTTGGCAAGGCCAAAGCCAAAAATGGCTAACACGAACACCTTTCCTAGTCCAGACATTTTCACGGCGAGTTCACAATTTCAAATACTGGGAAAGTGATACTGACTACTGCAATTTAAATAGTTTTGGAAAGTGGTTTGTTTGATGGATGGATTGACATGAGACATTGGAAAACGTCGTTTAATAATGATTGATGAATTTACTGATAATGCTGGAAATAGTCTGTAAAGTTATTTCAAAGAATTATTTTTTGAATAATTATTACACAATTAATTATATTGAAAACGAGTATGCAGAATCTGGATATTTGTGTACAACAATATATCTACGTGCCTGGTTGACAGCTGGATAATTACAATATCAAATATTACATGTAAGTGAGTGGAAAATAACAAAATTTAACACTTTTATATCTTTATCTGAGAAAGGCTGATAAATCAACAAAATCTTTGTGCTTTGATACCATCAATTTGTATTTGACAAATAAAATTAAAAACATGCTAACCACAAAAGTGATATATAGAGTTGTTTTTATTATTTCCCTGATCGACTGAAGGACTGAAGGTAGTGGCCGTGGAGGTTACGTCTAGTTACACTAAGTTGCATATGTGCATCTTTGCAATGCATAAATATTAGGTAAATTTTGAAAAAACATTATGATTTAATTATTGGAGTAGATAAGTTTTTCCATGCATTCCAGGAAGCACATGTGGTTTAAAATATACCTAATGAAACATAAAACTGCTAACTGCTATTGCAGTTATTTTCATAGTTTTTCTTAACAAAAGCGCTATAATCTGTACTAAATTCTAAACTAGTCAAGTTAACCATGATGAAAAGAAGTAGCAGAAGTGTAAACTTTATATGTGTAATAGTAATATAGCCGTTACTTAAGTCATCTATAATGTAGTGTATGAGTTATATTAAAATTTGTGTATTGTATCGGTCGGTACTCGGTATGAATGGGCGTAATTGCGATTACTAACAAGAACTAGTTACGTGCTCACGTTTGTGAAAATGCACACATTCCTGGTTTTAAAGAACTTTTTAAATAATGTATTCTGAGAAGAAAATGATCATTTGGTTTCCTGTTGTCGGATAAAACAATAACATGATCTCAGTCTCCGAAGAAAAAATAGTTCTTTTAATCCACTATTGGAATCACCAATAAATTTTTCTTACCCATTTACAAAGTGTGTGAATGAGTTTAAGGGAAATTACGGATAAATAAGGTTTTAAATACTAAAGAAACAAAGAATTGCTAAGGTGCCCGGCCGACTGCTGGTCAAATCAAAAGCCCATTTTTATTTTTTCATGCAAGATTTTTTAAAGCGTCGCTTGTATCTGAAAATGGTTTTGGGTCACAATTAAAGGGAACAGCGCCATCGACATTAGACAAAAAATAATTAGACCAAGCTATAAAATAATGGCAAACAATATGGTTCTGTTAAAACAACAACTTGCTTTCTCTTTATTTATTTCACATCTTTAAAAAAATCAGTCGGTAAAAATTCGCATTTACAATTACAACAATTAATATCAACACAGTATAGTACCATTTATGCAGATAGACAGCTCAAGATTTTTTCCTTCCTTAAAATAAATAGTAGTACAGCGGAAAATTAAAAAAATACCATAAAACAACGGGGAACTATTCTATAGTAAAAGTTTATATAATACTTAACGATAGCTTAACTAGGTCGGTATCATTGGTAGATTTAAAGGTAAATGGGTACGTAATATTAAATGGCACCAGTACCACCATAATATTATCATATTATGACATGTTTCCATGGAATAGAAAATTTGAGTCTGTAACTACAACCACTATAACTACTACACTGATTCCGTTAGCTTTTCCCCGTGAAGTTGCGAGATATGTTTGATGAGAGCCAGCTTGATTTCGAACACTTCGCCGCAAAATCCGCACGAAAAGTCATCCTTTTCGTTAACTTTCCCTTTGCCTTTCGCAGGTGCAGGTGGCTTCTCGTCCTTGAAGCGGTGGATGGACGCAATGTGCTTTATCATGTGTGCCTGTTAATAATTTTTTTAAATGTCATACTTTTAAAATATTAGCCTTTCAAATAGTTTTTTGAAAATAAAATTAATCATTTTTAACCGTTGTACCTTTTGTCGGAATCGCATTTGGCAAAAACAACATCCAAACGGTTTTTCACCCGTGTGGGTCATAAGGTGGGTGAGGAGGTTCCAACGAATATGAAATTCCTTCCCGCACTCCTTGCATGTGAACACACCAGTTTCAGTTTCCTCAATGAGCTCCTCCTTCTCCGCTTTTGTCGGTGCTGTCGTCGTTACCTCGGAAACTCTACAAGTAATCACGGTTTTACTGTTGGGCTGCTGCACCTTCTTCTTTTTCTTGACCTTTGACTCCTTCTTTAGCAACAACGGTTTTTTCTGCTTTCGTAAAACTTGTTTCCTGGGAAACTTGGAAACGTACTGGTAACTAACGGTAGACCTGATCGGACTCTTTTGACTACTGTCTACGGTTTTTGGAGCGTCTGAGTGGTAGCACGAATCTTCTGGTTTGTACCTATTCAGGTGGAGGAAAAAGGAGGTATCCCAGCAGTTTTGTTGCTGTTGTTGCTGCTGCGGTGGTTGATGACTACTGGTGTTATTACTAGTTTCCAGATAGTCCACTGTAAAATTGTGTAGTTTAAAGGGGAAGGGGCCAGGGAAAACGAGATTAAATGGCGGAAGAGGTGGAATCTGGTGTGGAAACATTGAAGGAGATGGAGGAGAAGGACTAGGTTCCACGGGTGGGGGTGGTTCACCACAGTAATTTACAAACGTGTCTTGTTCCTCTTCACTTTCCTCTGGTTCAGTCTCCCTCTCGTCCTCTTCATCCTCGTACTCTCCTCCAGAATCATTCTCAGTCTCATTTTCAATTATTGACGATGGGCTCCTACTACAGTCGTCTTCACCACTGCTGCTACTACGCGTAACTATTTTTTGCTTCCACACGCCGTCCGGAAGCCTCTTGATTTTTATCATGGGCAGCTTCAGTTTGGAAACAACATCTGCATCTTTGCTGAGAACGTTCACCCTCACGGTCATTATGGGTGTTCCAGGATTTGACTCAATTTCAACAGTTTTCCTCCTCAGCTCCTCTTCATCCACCTCATCCATCTCCTCCTCCTCAATGTTTTCGGTGGTAGCTACACTCGTCTCATCATCCGCAATTTCCACACTCTTCTTTCTCGGTCTTCCCCGTTTCCCTGTGGTTCTCCCAACCACAGAATACCTGCCCATCCTCCTTCCTCCCCCCATCAACCCCCTGTTCCGTCGCTGGCCTCCCACAGCCTCCACATGTGCATGAACCCGCTTTCTATGTGTGTACAGATGGCTAGCAATATTAAAGAGTCTGCTGCAAAAATTACACTTGAACTTTTTCCCATAGTGAATATTATTACGGTGAACAATCAGCACTCCATACGACATGAAGGTCGCATCGCAATGAGAGCACTCCCAGGGACGTTCCCTTGTGTGACTGTTCATGTGCATCTCCAAAGCACAATAGTTTTGAAGTACCTTCCCACAAAAAACACATTTCTGTGGGTGACGCTTCACTAGTCCACTTTTGCTTCTTCCCCTTCCTCGTCCCCCCGCCGTCCCCTTTTGCACTGGACTCATTTCGATGATTATATAAATATTATATTTTAAAACATTCCCAAGCGTCGCAGCAGGAAGAAGGTAGAGGAGAACACCACACAACAACAATATGTATTTTTATTTATTGACTAGAAAATAAATAACAATTATTTCTCCATGATTCAGTCAAGTGGGCAAAAAAAGAAGTGAGAGAAAGGGAGAGATGAAGATAAAAGTTTTTTTTTCGAAGAAGAAGAAAGCACAAGGTTTGCGTATATCATGTAAACAAGAAATGTGAGTCCAGTAGTAGTAGTATAATAAGTAGTGGAAGTAGTAGTCATAGTAGTAGTAGTAGTAGTACAAGAGGGGAGAAGGAGTATCAGATGTTGCTAAGCTTTCTAATCGATCCATTATACTCTCTCCGGCTCCAGAGTTTTGCTTTACAATTTTACAATATCATCTCATCATCCATTTTTCTCATAATATGTTGAATGCACCTGCTCCGCAACGATATATATATATATACCACCACAACGGACGGAGCAAACTCGCTCATGGCACGGCTCACATGTGCAAACGACTTGGGAAAGAAGACACACGACCACACGACAGCAGAGAAGCAACACACGGTTATGCATTGTGTGTGTAGGTATTTATTTTTTTTTGGTACAAAATGCAATGCACATTTCAGATTTATTATTGTGCTCTTTACCACGACCAACAGCAATCCCAACTTCCCAACCCGAAGAAGAAGAAGAAGAAGGAGCAAACCAAGGTTTAAAAATATTGGATGGGAAAAGTATGCCAGCAGCAGAAGCAGAGAGAAGCAAATAGCATTATGGAAACATGGATTATATTATTACAGTCAGTGCGGTGCAGTGCTTGCATACAATGCCAACGTCCATAATACTACTGCAATGCAATAACAAATCAACATATAGTTTAGGGTAGGTAAGAGGTAGGTTCAGGTTCCATGTACTTTTCAGGTTTCTTATATGATGATGAGAGATTGTGAAAAGAAATGTAATGCAAAATCCATTTTTGTCATGTAGGTTTGCAAACGAATGGCGTATTTTATTTTTTAATTTATTCTAATTGGATATACATAACTATATGTTTATATATAAAAACTTTAATAAAAATTTAGCTCGAATGATGATGATTTTTATAGCTTGTTATCTTTTGATTTAAACTGATTGCAAATGCATAGGTATTATATGTAGTAGTAGTATTCTGCGTATGTAGATAAACGGAACACCGCCTATGAAAATTGAAAACTACAAATAAAACACTTTGCCTAACTAATAACAAAGTGAATATTGCAATTTGCAACTATACTTTGTAACTAGGTTTAACGACAACTATCCTCCATTTAAACTCTGTATCAAAAAATTAATTAAAACTTTACATTCAACTACATATAAAATAATTGGCAGAATTTATCAACAGTTGATTCATATATATTATTAAAAAGTATTATAGCTTTAACTATTAAGTTTCCGGCACATATCTATTCATATGCAAGAAAAATGATGCATCCCACTTTAATTTACTAGGCGTTTTCTTGGGCTGTCCGAAACTGTAGAAAACTTTCGAGCCAAATCCTACAGTCACTGTGTTCATCTGGAGAAATTCTTTCGCAACTTTATTATTATTATCAATGTCATCATTATCATGATGCAGTCTTTTGTGTGCATCAACTTGAGTTAAACTGGTGAACAGTATCAGGCAAATTTCACACTCAAACTGCTCCTTTTTCACGATTAGCGATGAGGAAGATGATGGGGATGTCAGGATGGCAGAAACTCGTGCAAATTTTCCAAGCTGCTTTCTTCTTTTTGCCGTTGTTGTCGTGATAAATTTAATAGGTTTGTTGCTCGTAGGGACTTGCGTATCAGTAATGTTATCCACGTAATTGTCTTTCGGACGCTGCGTTTCTTGAGCTATCGTACCATGGGACTTGCGATGTTGCAGCATGTTCGCTAGCGCGTTAAAATCTCTTTCGCAAAGGTCACAGTAATACTTTCGCCCTTTGTGAACTGCGTTCTGGTGCACCCACAGGGAGCTGCCGGACGCGTAGCAGCCTCCACAAACTTTGCAAATGAAAGGACGCTCGTGTGTATGCACCGTCATGTGCAACTCCAGGGCCTGGTAACTGGGGCACAATTTCTTGCAAAAGAAACATTCGTGCTTTTTCCCTGCGGATGGGTGCTTTCTTTTCGGAGCCATTTTTTTAATCGATAAGGCAAAGTGTTGTTAAGAGAAAATGGCAATTACGTTTTAAAATTCGAAAGATTCAAAAACCACTGCCAGCAGGGTTTATTATCGGTGAAAGTGCAGATCTGTGAAAACTTCACTTGCTAGTAGTCCGTTACTACAACTATTATTGTAAGCTGTGAAAGTTATGATGCGATAACCAGATTATGAAAAAGTTTGTTCTTACATTTTTATATTTTCGAACTTTTTTGCAACACACAGCTGAGTCAACGACGTGAACGT
>JAHZMT010001856.1:0-11403 GCA_027743785.1 Sinhomidia bicolor | reverse complement strand
TAACACAAAGGTTGTAAAATGTTCATTGTAAGCAAGCCATCAACAAATATAATGGCACATTATTATGTATTAATGGAAAGGAAAGCATGTTTTATTGATAGTTTCTTCAAGATTAACAACAAAAAAATTGTCTGTTTTATCAGTTATCACCATCTTCGGTAATGATGATTACAAAAAAATTGTGCGGAAGATAAGCATAAATTTTTATTAGGTATTATGAATCTTCAAACGTAAGGTAATCAATGCATTTGCTTCTAAAATCTGTATAATAATAGCAAAATACAATATTATATCCAAAATAATATGCAATGTTAACGTGGTTTCTTTCCTGCTCATTCCCTTATCATTATTCAGTAATTAGCAATTTCTTTCAAATTTATTCTAGCAGTAAAATCAGCAGCAACAATCATTTTTGTTAAACATACGTATAGTTAATTGCAGTAGCGTATTATTGTAATATTGAAAAGGTATCCGCCTAAAAATTATCAACAAAAACAAATTATCTACTTTAGCCCAAGATGATTAGATATTTAACGTACGTCTCCAATGCGATTCTTTATTTTATAAAATAAAGAATCGCATTGGAGACGTACGTTAAATATCTAATCATCTTGCTTTAGCCTTTATTTTCCATTCAAAAAGGTAGCGTAACGATACAGCAATAATTAAAAGAAGAAGGATCGAATCTATTTTTGTATTTTAACTAATTTCTTTTTCTTATATCGTGAATTTTTTTAAACGTCTGGTAAATTTTTCGTACACCGTCGTCGTGTGTGCGTCAGTCGTTATTTGCAATTACCATGTTTAGGGAGCGAGAGCACGTGCGGAAAACTGTAATTTACCTGCAATTAGAACACCTTTCCATTTTAAAATGCTTAACCGCTTTTTTTATTTCATCACTTTACATAATATACATATACCTGTGTGTGTGTTCTAATTTTGTCAAAAATAGTAGCGGTGGTATATTTTTTTGGTATTTATGTATATTTTGGTGACGTGCCTATTTATTGTTATCTCAGGTTTAACGACTTCTGGATACCTAATTACAATGTATACGCATGAGTATCATTTATTTATTTTTGGAAGAAAATAGAGTCGAGTCGAGACAGTTTTTTTTGTATTTTCGTAAACTTCTGTACTCTTCATTCAAGGGCGATCTCCTCGTCGTATTATGTTTGTAGATCAGTATAATTAGATGTTGTGCAAATATTGAAATAAGCTCCACATTTTATCAGTTCTTGACAGAAATATTGCTTTTATGCGTGATGATAACCCAATTTCGTTTGACTTTTGTTTAAAATGAAAAAAGAAACAACAATGATGTAAATTGTATACTATAAACTTTGTAAATTCTTTTTTTTTTGTCAAAGACGTCACTACCACATTATCTTGTGTGAAGTGAAATGCCAATGTCATTGAAAACATGAATGAGACCGGACTCACAACAGCTTTACAGCGACAAATGTATTATCTCACCAACACCATTTCATTCTCATATTCTTAATACAGATATACACGCATTCTATTGTTTAATTTTATGTTCATTAGCAAATTTAGGTATTTTGTCTGACAATTTTCCACTAATGGTGCTTACAGGATTCATGGTACCTCTTCCATTTCTTTAAAAAAATAATCATATCTCTCGGCAATAACGTGACATGCGTGTGTATCAATATGTAGTCTGTAAGTAGGCATGAGTTCTTTAACTACTTTCTAGTTTCAACCAAGTTCCTTTTTCTCATTATTGCTGCAAATAATGTATTGATAATACAGCATTCAATCGTTGTAGTAGTGGCATGATCTATTTGACTATTGGTATTTTGACGACGTTTGTGACGGTACTGAAACCTATCATGTGTTCGACTTGTAACCTCTTCTCCCAATGTAAATTAAATTAGATTATAAATAAGTAGCGTTTCTAGGACTCAGTCTAGGACAAAGACGTGCTGAGGGTGCGGTGGTGGTAGTGGTTGGTGCGAAAATATTTAAAAACTGCAATAATGCAAAAAAACATGTTTTTCGATTAGTTAGGTAGTTATGAAAGTTGATGATAGTGAACAGAAAATGTATTAAATCATTTGACAAATCTCAGCAAATAAAATAATAGTAAGACTTTGCTTTAAATGCAACAATTATCACATTATGCTGTGACAAAAATAGTTTATACAAGCTATTGTTTGCCACCAGTTATATACATCTATCGTTGTTGTAATGTTGTAGCGAGTAAAAATAGCAAGCAATGTCACTGCGAACAAGAAAAGTGTCTTCATCACACAGGAATGACTACGATGATGACCTCGACCCTACTATCTTAGACGATAAAACAGCAACACAAAAGTTAACTTTAAACTATACGCTTGTTAAGGTTGATTCTATTTAATTGCAGCTTAATTAGAATGCTTGTTTGAGTCGGGGGATAGGATAGTGGTGAGTGACGATAAGTTAGGTGCATCACAATCTCCCTGTCTTATCGAGGATGACGGTCACTGCTCTTAAGTCTTCAAATGATCAATATGGCATAGATGTGTGGGTAAGTGTGAATAGATTGGGATGGAACAGCAAACAGAACAAAATCCCTATATTCATCGATTAATGTTCAATACAAAAACTCAACGGTAAATCAATCATAAATAGATTCATTTTGTGATTAGTTCCCACCATCCGTTCTTTCTTTCGCGTTCAGTGGTTCACTGATTAACATAATAACAATGATATTTTGATTCATTATTGATTTGTACAATTGTACTTGCTGAGGGGATAAACAAAAATAACTTGAAAGAGTAGAAAAGTTGGAATGTTGCCCAAGCCCATATTACCTATCTCCACCCACACAATTACAAAGTATAATAATAATATAGTACTAATTATTATATATGACAAGACAACAATCAAATTGAACTTACAAGAAAAGCGATTGTTTTCATGAGAAGAAATGGCAAAGGTTATTTATTTACATGTTGGGTAGCTAGCTACATATATATACAACATGTAAAAAATGACAAAGAAGACGCTTTTTAATTACTGAAAATTCCTCCTCGTCATCTTTTGTAGTAAATATTATATAGTATTGTTGCTTTTTTATTTATTGTTATGTAATGATAATCAACATTTTCATTGGTGAGATACGTGGGTGGATGGAAATACATGCTTATACTACACCCATAAAATTTGTTTCTACTACTGGCAGTGTAGTGCATTGTATAATTTACTGCAGTTTTGTACTGCATTGCGTGTGCACTATTATTATATGATGACGACGGTGAGATAAACGATGAGAATATTAATCTGTCCTGTAATATAATAAACTGCTAATTATGCACATTTATCTACCAGCCATTACTGCCAAGTGTATGTAATGCCGTGTTTATAACTTACTATTGTTTTATTAGTCAAGTTTCTGCTTACTAGTTGCGATGATTATGATGATGATGTGTCCAATTTTTTTTGGGTAAGATGAAAATAAAAACGTTGGAAAACGCAAGCTGCTTTATTATCAGAGGTCAATCCAAAAAATACCATATTGCATTGCATGTATGGATGATTCAACAATTGAAAACAAAATATTTTTATTTCTTCACTCTATTGAACGTGATTTTGATTAGAAGTAAAATAAAATATATATCACATATTATTTTATTATGCATATTGCCTGGTTTGGCTGTACCAAGCCATTAATACTGGCTGGCATTAATACGTGTTATTATTATCATGACGAATGTCTTCACTTTACCTTGTGTGCTGCTTGTTTGTATTTAATGTTGTGTTACCCTTTTCTACATTGTAGTAAAGTATGAGAATCGGAGCTAGGATTTACTTTAAAATTTTTACGTTTTTTTCTCGTTTGCACACACGTTATTTGCACATACACACACATTTGATTCGTTTTTTACGATGCAAATTATAAAATGCTTACTTGTACTAATAACCGTTCCTCCATTCCATTATTATTATTATTGCCTATTCTGAATTCTCTATGTCTCTACGTACACAATGATATGATAACCCTTCATTCCCCTTGTACGGATATTATTACTATTATGATAACTTCATTGTTGTTGATGATGATAAGTTGGTTAGTAGAAGCAGCAGCAGTAGCAAACAACATGCTAATAATAATAATAATGAAATGAAATGAAAAAACATGATTGCGATTTACAACAACGGCTTGACTCGATCATTTCATCTTACACATGGCAGATTAGTTGTATATTTTTTCATGGGTTATCATCATCATGATACAAACATGCTTGCAGAGCTCATGTATAACGTTGGATGGAGGGATGGTGATGGTTTGGTTAACGCACTGATGAACAAAAGACCAGTAGTAAACCATTCAGCGTCATGCATGCATGCCCCTTTGCAGTAACAGAGTCGGCAGTGAGTTTTGTACAAGAGACGCAGCGAGACAAAGTACTAAGGCATTATTATTTAAGCAGTTTTTCAGAGCAGAACACCTTGGCTTTGGAGGAAGGAGAACATCTTCCTTCTGTGTTGAATTTTACAATACATTTTAGTAGCCTTCCGGATGGAGTTGTTATCTGTGAAACAGTGAAATCCTTTATCGGATTGCTACTAAACGAAAATAAATAAATGTTCGAGGAGAATAATGGGGCAAGTGGAAAATTCGGAGGAGTATTAAGTGATATTCAAGGAGTTTTTCTAGTGACGTGAATGGATATTTAGATAACATTTTAGAGAACGTTAAATAGTTTAATAGTTTATTAAAAGTGATCATGGACGATTTGTTGTGTTCCCGGAGGGGGAACAGGAGAGGAATAGTGTCAGTTTTACTGTATCGCTTGTCATTTAGTAGAAAAGGGGGACGCTTTCTGTCAAGTAGTCTTGCGGCACTAATGTTTCTGTAAGTTTTAAATTCATTAATTTAAATTATTTGTTTGAAAGGGGTTAATGGAAAACGTAAAAAAATTCAAGGAATTTATAAAAATATTATGTTGGAAAATTTTAGGGTACAAAGTCAATTATTTCTTGCCATATTAGCAATACCACAAGTTGTTGTAACTCAGCATCAGTAAGTTCAATATTTTTTGTTCGCGAATTTATAAGATTGTAGACAACTAAAGTTTGTTTGACTAGGTAAACTTAAAATAATTTAACAAGATGGAATAATAACTGCTTTTGTAAATTTTGAATGACAGTGAGTGCTCAGTTCAAGCACATGGTCCGCTTAATCAGGAATGGGTGTTTACGGCACCAGCCAGATTTGTGCCTGCACCACGTAAGCACTTCTACAAAAATCATAATATGAAGAAATATAAACCCACGGATGTTTATCTTATTTACCCTCTCTAATGTACTTTAGCGGTTGACCCAAGTCTACAGGCCGACTTTTACCGACTTTTCACCAGCCATGATAACTACACAAAACAGGCCACAAGAAGCCAACCACTCCCGCCTGGCATCTCACAGGATGACCTTGACTTCATTTCTAGTGTCTGTCCAAAGAATGCATTTTTCTACAGTAGTTCACCCCAGCATCTCGTTGCAAGGGACATGTTGCAGCGATACCTTGCAGGTACCTGAAATCTCATACAATCCAATTGAAAACTATTATTGAATTAAATCCCATAATTACAAGTTGCACACATATTCATTCATTCATTCATTCATCACCAGTCTCAGCACTTTTTAAACTAATTAGTAAAATATCTAGCAGTGGCAGTATTCTTATTATGTGTTGTGAACGAACTATTATTTATTATGAAATGTAGAATGCGTATAAAAATGTAAAAAGAGAAGGCTCTGCTATCATTGCTGTATTTTTAGAACTTAAATATGCAATATGCACGCAGCATTGTTCGTTATAGGTCGTGGGAACTTTTGACAAACACTTTCTCTAGCTAGACACATGTGTTTTTATGCCTACATAATATAACAATGATAATCGATTGTAACTGCAACAGTATACCAAGTCATATTAATAGCGCCGACATAAAAATAAGCCATTTTTACAACAAGTTAAAAATGTATGCTGAAATCTGAAAATCTTAAAAAACAAAAGGTGAAATTAACAAGAATTTCCGTGTTTTTCAGGATGACGCAATCGGAATTTAAAAAAGTAGCACTGTTTTTTTTAAAAACGGTACAATAAATAATAAATTGATTATGATGAATTATGAGGGTTTAAAAAAATAAGTAATCAATGCCCAGTGCTACTTATGCCTACTTATGTAACAGCAAATAAATAACTATCAATTACAAGACATACTGCGGCTGGTATCAAATAATCTAATCAATCGATCTAGATGAAGAGAGAATATAAGACGGTTTTCATTTTTCTGAGGGAATATACATACATTGCACTTTAAAAAATGCTTGCACAACTTAAAGTTAAAAACGTAGTTATTGTAGTATTTACTATTTAATGGGACTGTGTTTTTTCAATTTGTGCAGCGCAACCCACTCCCAGAGACGTTTTTCAAGTTGCGAAAATTCTTTTGCATAATCACGAGATAAACAATAAAATTTGGTACTATGCACTGATGGGAGCGGTGATGCAAAGGCCAGATATGTCCGGAGTGGTGATTCCACAACCTCTCGATACGATTCCGGACTGGTTTGTGCCTGTTCCAGTGCTATCAGAGGTGTTGTCTAGATATCGACCCGTTTATGGGGTTGGAGAAACGTATCAAAACTATATACCAAGTGGTCCAGCTCCGAACGTGGCTGCCGCACCCGGTGGTAATGGAGGCGGTTTTGTTCCTAGTGTGGGTCCCGCGAGACCATTGAGAAATGTAATATCGGGAATTGGACCTGGGCTAGCTCCGCTAAATGGAATTGAGAGTGGAAGTTACCAAACGTTTAGTGGACAAGTTTTAGGTTCGGCAAGTACTGTGAACGAACACAAGATCAGTCTAGATGATGCCGTCGTCAGTGATGGTGTCAATGGGTTTGTTTTGAACGTGGGTGGAGGAGGTGACAACAACTTGGGATTTGCCAAGAGAAGAGGAACGGTTGTGCGTAAGAGGGTGAAGGTAAGAAGACGACAGGAGGGTTTCAGGGAAAGAATGGCGGAAAGACATGTGCCAGTGGTGATGGAGGATAACACTGGTGCGGAATCCATTTCCCCTGTGCAAATTGCTTTGCCACCACCAGAAACACTTTTGGCTTTGCAACAAAACGGTGCAGGAGTTAGGCGGAACATGAATTTAGTGGTCAAGGACGATGATGATGATATCAACATTAACAACAGTTATGATGGAAGTAGCAATAATAATCATCGTAATAATGGAGAGCCAACGGAAGACCAGTTTTATGGCGTGACGCTAAGTTATGGCGAGGAGGACGATGAGTACGAAGAGCTAATGAGAATTCATCAAACAAGCAGCAATTCCACTAGAGATATCAGACAGGTACGCGGTACGCACTTGTAACAATGCTATTGGTCTAAAAATCCCCACACGTTTAATTTAATGGCCAATCTTTTTTTGCTACTACCTACCACTAATGACTAGGTAAAGTCGTGTACTTTTTCAACGAAAAAATGCCTAATTAATGTTCTTTTTTTACATTTTTAGCGAATTTTGCAAAGACGCCAGCGACGCAAGAAGAAGGATAAGGAACGTCCAGCAAATAAGGTGAAACGTCAAGCGTTTGGAGGAGGAGCGCCCGTCTTCCAGCAGCCAGCTTATCAAGGAGCCTGTACCGTCATCAACGGAAGTATTGGTCTAGACAATGGAGTGGAAAATAAACTGTGGTACTTTAGAGAGGATATTCTCGTAAATAGTCATCACTGGTGAGTGGCTTGTCTCATTTTCCCCCTAGAATACATACCTATAGACACACGCGCACGCAAATATCCATCCATATATATTAAATTACAAATAATCATTATTAAAGGTTAGCTATGACGTACTGTCCATTCGTGATATACTCATCCTAATTTCTTCTAGTCGCTGATTGAAAAGTCATTGATTTTTTCTCACAGTCCATTTTACAATCCCTCTCTCATTTTCTTGCATCCCATAAAATTGTCTTTTGTTAGTCTTCTCCTTTTAATTAAAGCCAACTAGTTAACAACATGTGTACTTATCATTTTAGAAAGTTAAATAAATTCCTCATCAATGTCTAAAGATTTTGAGAAAAGTGGATAAAAGTGATACTGCTACTTGTAGATCACGACGAATCGAGCCTACACACTTAACTGTACACAACAAGAAGCAGCAGTAACACATAAAGATAACCGTTAGGGTGGAAGATGATAAGCGTTAGTGTGCAATAGTAGAATTATGCGTGTGTGTTGAGTGAGACGATGAGAAGAAATTGAATTGAGGAAAGAGGAAGATAAAATACCTAATGCAATATGTAGAATAGTGCAGTGAGTCAGAGAGTGCATTAGCAGTGAGTGATGTTGATGATGTTGATGGGAACAAGAGATGGGAATAAATAATGACAATGTAAAGTAAATTAGTAATATGTTTAAAATGGGAAAATACGCTAATTTTCATTTACAGGTACTGGCATCAGATGTATCCCATCAATGCGACTAAACATGGCGATCGAAGGGCTGAGCTATTTTTCTTTGTACATCGTAATCTTGTGGCAAGGTAAATTAAAAAAATGAAATGGAAAACTTTTGTATGCGTACTAAACTTTGATGTAGTATCCTTCTTGTCGATGTCATCAATTATACTTAATCGCATATAATTATTATCTTATATAATAAGGTAATGTAGACTGATGATATTTCAACCGCCATATTTATCTACACATACACTAAAGAGCTATTAGTTTGCTATAAATTAGAAAATATATTATCGAGTAAAACTTGAATATAGGGTAATAAATTATTTGTGACTTTATATAAAGATATAATGCGGAACGATTATCGAACGGTTTGCCGAGAACACTTGAGCTGATACTAAAACATGGATCTTATATTGAGGACGGATACAATTCCCATTTGGTTGAAATGAGTTCAGGAAAGTTGTGGACACCCAGAGCTCCGCATGCTGGACTTACCGTATGAAAAAATTTAACGGATTTTAAAGTTTATGTTGAGTACGTAGATAAGTTATGCATTGGTTTTAAATCTTTTTTAGGACATTTTGCATGAGGATGATCAAGATTTTGCAAGAAATATATTTTTAAAGGATGTATATGATTTGTATCACAAACTTATTTTCTCTATTAAAGATGGTGTTCTTCTTGGGGTAAGTTGAGAGTGTAATTTTTGAACAGCTTGGAATTTTTAAAGTTTTTGAAATATGAAGTTGTTCACATTTTTTAAAAAACTTTTAGGCAAATCAACAACCAATTCCTATTCGAAACGTTCAAGGTATTGATCATCTGGGAAACACGATTGAGGCGACAGATATTTCTGTGAATCCTTTGTACTACGACTCAATTGGTATTCACAATCTCGGCCATCAAATACTGGGACTTATCCAAGATCCCCAGTTTATTGCACAACTGCCTACAGGCGTTATGGCTGATATCGCAGTGACCATGAGAGATCCCGTCTTTTATACATTCCACGCTGGAATCGATAACGTTTTCGATCGCCACAAACGCACACTGCCACCCTACCAGTTGTACGATGGCGACTATCCTTTGGCATGGCCGGGTGTTGCCATTTCAAATGTGGAAGTCGTGTCCAGCTTCAGTCACGGTCATCCAAATCATCTGAAAACGTTCTATAGCTCTAATAGATTTCCCCTGGAGAGCGGAGTAGACAATAGTATTCATGACGGGTCAGTGCGCGAGGATATTTGCGCTGTTCACCTAAATCACGAACCATTTACGTATAGAATCACCATCAATGTCAACCCCTGCGTAGAGACAGTATCTCGTCAAGGAACAGTAAGGATATATATGGCCCCACGTTTCGACGAATATGGCCACAGATTTCCGTTGAAAGTTCAGCGAAGACTGATGTTTCAGTTGGACGTGTTCCCGGTGCAATTGCAGCAAGGAAGAAATCTCATTGTGCGTAGTTCCCTGGACAGTTCTCTTACAAAAACCTGGCCCACCAGTTTTCGTCAGCAGGCATTTGGTGGAGCAGCTGCTGGAGGGGGTCAGCAAGCAGGCGCGGCAGACTTTTGTGGGTGCGGATGGCCAAATCATTTGCTGATCCCCAAAGGAACTCCTTCTGGAATGCCCTTTGATCTATTTGTCATGGTCACTAACCACGACGAAGACATTGTTGAGAATTTTGTGGAAGATTTGAAAATTCCAGAACCCTGCAATTCCCCATACATTTTCTGCGGAATACCTTTCCGTAGATACCCCGACGCTAGACCCATGGGTTATCCCTTTGACAGATTGCCGTACAAGGTACCAGCGAGATGTGAGCAAACAACAGAGTACCCCATTGTCTGTAAAATGCTTCGTCCAAATTGGTACAGACCTGTGCAAACTCTCGAGGAGTATGTTCATGCAGCCCCGAATATGGCTTCTAGAGTGGTCAGTACAAATATCCAAAGATTACATCCGTATTTTTAGTATTTTGACATGTAATATTTAACATGCTTTTTCCTCTCTTTTAGATTGTGATTCAGCATACGGAACAGTTAGTTAACTAAGAGTTTAATCGTAAAACTTTTAATGTTAGTGTTCCTAAAGAAGACTACAATACAAAAACTCATTGCACCTGCAACTTGGAATCATTTTATTTAAACTTGTTGATTTTGTTTGTACTACCTTAGTTCTTTTTTACGTAAACCCTAACTTACAATTAACTACAGAACAAGCTACAATTTAGGTAAAATATCTTTCATAAATAAGTATATTATTTAAGTCTGATGTAAATAGTCGTGAATAGAGAAAAGATTATGTTGTAAGTATGCCTATCTTTTTTGTTATGACGGAAATGTAAAATAAAAAAAGAAATAAATTATCGTTTTAATTTTTTGCAATTATTGGCTGATAAACTGTCTTGAATTGTTTCACTAGTTCAAAGGCTTTAAATAATCATTTAAAAAATTGTATTGTGTTCATTTTTACATGCGAGAAACAGCATGAAAAGTTGATGTGAACTCAAATGTAGCCTTTACTTTTATTATTTACCCATTTTATCGAAAATAACGAATGAAATATTTAACGGTAATTTTAAGATGCATAAAAAAAGTTATTTAATATCACTACTGCATTACAACTGCAATGGGGATTCTAAAAACATTTGATACTTGAGATTTTATTTCTAATACACAAGTCTATAAATCAAATTCTAAAAAATGCTAATCCATTTTTATTACAAATAGCTCCCTTCCCTCACTCCATATCCTCCAATATGCCACCCTCCAGCCTCTTCAGCAGGCCTAAGTAGTGGCGTCGTAGATGAATTGTCGTCGGGTATTTTTCTGGACGATTGTCGTGCCACGAATGAATTTGAAAACTCTGCCTGGATCTCGTCCAGAGTTTTCCCCTTTGTTTCGGGCACAAAGA
>JAHZMT010001855.1:0-18370 GCA_027743785.1 Sinhomidia bicolor | reverse complement strand
GTCTGTCACATCATCATCCTCTTCGGAGGCGGTTACCAGTATGCAGAGCACACACATCTGCACTTTGCGGATTAATGATGTTGACGATACCCATAAAAAAGGTGCAAACTTCAACAAGTCAGGCATACACAAGAGCGTTAGCAGTTGGTTGTAACATTTTTCTTCTGTTTTCTTCAATCTCGTGTGGTGGTGGCAATGGCACTCTTTTCAGTATCTGCATAGTTCTCTCAAACTCACATGCTGGTAATTTGAGTTTAGAGGGTGACCGGTGTGTTGTTGTCGCCGCCAGTTTGCTTACTACAACAACTAAACTGACTTCTTCTTCATCAACATCTTCTGATCTTGCTTCTTTCTTTCTTTCTGCACGCTGCTGCTGCTGATGATGATGATTATGTTGTGGTGCTGTTAGTTTGTATGATTGAATGAGTGAACAAGCTTTTGCTCAAGTATGTACGTGTAGTTCCTTGTAAGTGAGGGGAGTCAAATCATACGCTCGTCAGCGTGTTCAAAAAGTGATATATGTACTTAGAAACACACATTATATCAGTCCGTATACAAGTACCATTGTTGATATGATATTATTGTTTTTTGTCTGTGAGTGTGTGTGTGTGCTGTTGATGATGATAACTAGCTACGCAGTCCACATTTTTATATTTGTTAACCATAATCCTTTACAGAAGTCACGTATTATTAGCAACTTCTCTCCCTCTCTCTCTCTCTTTCATCTTTCTCTTCAAGTGGTTTTTCGACTGGGACGGGACGCTGCTGCAGCAATCATAATCTGTTAGCATTGCTTGATGATTATATCTAATTGTATTGTAGGATACGAGAAAATTGAGATTGTCAAGATTTTAGGAAAATTAATTATTTTTGAATAAATTGCAACAACTTCAAAAACAGCTTGTTTGGAGTGTATCATTAAATTATTTTATTATTTATTATTATTTTAAAAAGCTGTATAATATGGCATTGCGTATTTACTCGGATACACACACATACACACACAAGTATGAAGTTGTAAAGATGTTTATTAATTTGGTGCGGAGTGTGGATCAACAGTTGTTGCTTCTTAATAAAAAATACTTTTTTGCAGTTTGGCTTTACGGCTGGTTATTGAAATTACAACCAAGCAATTTTTATATGATGATGATGACGATGATAATCCTGATCACTACAGCATAGCACATATTTACCACTTCTTTTATATTCTTTTCATCGCACATATAGATAGATAGATGAATAAAGGGCGATGAGAAGATTTTTTTTATTAGTGCTGTTTTTATGACAGTAGCATGAGAGAACGCAATTTATTAATTGGATAAATTAACTGACGGGAGAGATGGTTCGACCTCTTCGTCTTCATAATAAAGTAAACACATATTCACTCTCGGGATGGATCAAGTATTTATTATTACTTTTACGTGCAATTGAACTTTATGAATATTATATGACTTGGTAAACGGATATGGCAGCAACAGTCAGTCTACTGGTATGTATATAATACTGGCAGCGAACACTATTAGAAAAGTTGACCGAGTCGTTTTAATAACCATTATTGCCATAAAATTGCTCTTGCATCCTGCAAAAAGTGAACACAATCTTTTAAATAGTTGGGAAGGGCAGGTACGATTCACAAAAAAGTAACCTATGTGTGTACGTACACCACCGTACATACATACATACACACTTTTATATACGTATTAAGTATGTATACCTATACTACTTACTAAACACAGATAAATACTTTGTATATCATATCATTCAAAAGAAAAGTGTTGATCAGCTTCACAATCTCATCTCTCCTATGTGTGTGTGTGTGTAGTGTGTACAAACATGGTACACTGGTTAGTTTCTTTCCATATCTTATCAATCTGTCAAACTGCCCAACATATCGCAGGAGCAGCAACACATGTTAGGTATTTGACTTGTTATTATCGTTTCTTGTGTTCATTGAGACGAAAGAAACGCTCTCATTTTCTTGTTTTGTCAACTTGTCGTATCGTCATCTTCATGGGGAGGAAAAACCTGTGAAGTCAAAAAATTAAGAGAAAAAATTGGATTATATGGTAGTGCGAATAAATGAACTAATGTGTTGGTCGGCTCAAATGAACGAAAACTACCTTGCTGAATGCCTCAACAATGTCGTCGTTGACCTGCTCTGCGGATGATAAATGATTAAACTAGTGCATTTATAATATACTACTACTGGTTGTGATTGCTGGTAGAATATAATGGCAAATGTATTATGATTATGCTACTCGCTTAGCAGGTGATGTTGAAAAAGAAAAAAAAATGAATTTTACATTTATAGTAAATCTTCAATTTTTATTAGCCCCAATGGGCAATCCAATTTACAAAAAAGAAACAGCAGCAGCAGTCATTCCGTTTTATGAATATGGCAATTTTTACTTGTGCTTCCTTCAAATTGATACACATTGCCACACTGATTACTTTATTTGATTTTTAGAGGACAATTTTATTTCGTTAAAAAGGAACTTGATCAGAATGATGGCCGGTTAGGTTGGTGGTGGAGGTACGTGTAGGAAGCGCAATTTATAAGGACATTTGAGAGCAATGAACAAGTGTCGAATTTTTTTCATAAAAAATCACTTATAAATTGGAGAAAGTTCTCAAAAGGAACAAGCTCAATCACAACAAAAGGACATTTATTATTACATCCAACAATATCAACAACCCAAACTAACTACGCACCACCACCAACAACAATGACAACATCATCCATTTGATATTGACATCTCGTTATAGTAGGCATGTATGTTATATGTGTCTGTTTATTTAGACTGCTACCAAGAAAGAGTAAAGTTGTTCACAATTTAATATTTACTTTTTTTACATTCATCGCCAACATTTTTGTTAAAGTCGAACAAAAATCTTCCTCGTAAATTTTAACGAAAAAAGAAAGAAGCCCAGCCAATTTCTCACCAAACCTGTCACAAAGGCTCCAAATTGTTGCTTGTATGTTATTATTGTGAATAAAAACCAATATTTGTATACAAGAAAACCTATAAAATATCTCTTTGTGACATTTTTATTCAAAAGTTAAATATCTTGATTTTGTTGATCATCATCAACTTCATCATCATCAGTAGAGGCAGCGTCGCAAGCAACTAGCATTGCACTATATAACTAGCCATCGTACTCAAAATGAACAAAAAAGTAGGCAAAAAATGCGGTATTCTCTGCTTTTCTTGGGAAAAAATCTTTAGCAGAGAAGATGATTGGAAAGGTGATAAAGTCAGCTACTAATCCAATCTACTGCTGCCAGTAAACTTCTTCTTCTGCTGCTGCTGCTACTACTCTCACGAGTAAATTTACATATATACGCTCCATCCATTATATTTGATAGTATACTTATTTCTATCAAATCTCATCCCACCAACATTGTTGCAGAAGGAGAAGAAAATTGAGAACTTGAAATCATCCTCCTCATCTTCGTTTTTATCCTGGTTCTTTTTCTCTTTTTTCCCCCACTTAATCTGATATCAAATGCCACGGCATGGCATGCCATCATGTCAGATGGTTCACCAGATCACAGAGACCACGTAACATTTATATTAGGTAGACGCACAAAAATAATATATTATATCTATTCCAATATTATTATTTTTTTTTTTATACACACAAGTAAATTGGATTTAATCCATAATATTCATTAAAGAGCATGATGCATCATGCATGTTACCACATTTGTACCAACAGCAGCAGCAGCAGAAAAGTAGTAGACAAGGTATATATGCACATATTATCTAGTACATATATGCATAAAAAAACTCACACAATCAAACCAGCACACAAAGACGCATGGTCTATGTGTGTAAATAAATGACCCAACTGGATTTTTTTCGGGGACCATGATGACGATACGATTAGGAGATTAAAAAGATGTGTGTGTCTGAGAGATTTTGTTTGTGCACGGCAGCACCAGTAGCAGTAGAAGTAATAGCAAGAAGGGTAGCAAGTAGCGGTAGTAGGTAAGTAGCGAACAATAACAACAACAGCGACAGTGATTTGATATATGTATGCATATGCCTACATATTACATGAGCATACAACAGCACAACGTTGTTCAATGTCTACTTCTTTTGCTACCGCTACTTACATATGTTGTTGTAACAAGACTTTCTGTCTGTATTACTAAATCTCATTGTCTTCTTGTGCGAGCTTCTCATGAAAATTGTGTGGTTGATTTTTTCTAAAAAAATATATAGGTATGTATTTTTTTTAAACTTAACCCGTTAGATGATAAAGTTCACAAAATAATGTGTACAATTTTTTGGTAACTTGTCTCAAATTTTTTTTCCTAATAAATTGAATAGATAGAGATAGATAGAAAAGATGATTTTATTATTATTGTATGGCTACACACAATGCAGTTTACATAACACAAGATTCCTATCTTTGAGAATAATAAAACAGTTTGAGAGTCACGTTTTTACACAGTAATTTTGTTGTGATTCTAGCTACCGAAAAAATTGTTGTGGCTTCTCTTTAATAATAATAAAATATAAAAATCCCACGTTTCACAAAACCACAGACAGCGGGGAAAAAAGTAGAAAGAAGAGACTACTATACAAAGTAAAGAGAGAAAAAAAACTGCAGTAGCTGCTGTTGTGTAGCATCAAATTGTTATTATATTTTACTACTGCCACTACTACTCCTACTGCGGAGGAACTTGTTAAAGCAAAAGGAAAGCAAAAAGATCAGATTTATTTTCTCAAGTAATAAGTGAATTTCACGAGGAGTGAAGAATACAAGGACGTCTTACTACTATTGAACTCATAATCATTATTATCATGATCATGATCATCATTTTTAAGAGATAATCTTCATATTTTACGAAAAACTAGAAATTCCGGGTCATAACCACGCGGGTGGTTTTTAAACATGAGCTTTTCAGCTTCAAGAACAAGAAGAGGCAGACATAATATGCAGTAAAAAGAAGTTAAATTGTGTATTTGATACAGTTTAATCGGTGCTCTATATAAAATAGTAATATGTAGTAATAATAATATGATTTTTATGCAGCTCACTCTTGACCATCATTTATTATTGTTTCTTTCTATTCTTGTTTTTGCTGTGATGCGCCCAAGAGAAAACAACTAAATCTCTACATTTTCCTTAAGTATCGTGCCATCATGATCATAATCCATCTCATGTTTCTTTTTTTCCTTTCTCCCTATTTTTCTCAAAATATCTTGTCTCATCATACATTCACCAGAAACAAAGAAGAAAATAATTTCGTTTTATTTTTTGATTACCACAGATTATAGAGTGGAAGGAGCAATTTTTTTTCGCATTGTTTCAACAAAAATTACTTCAATAAACCATGTGGCTAGACATGACATAATACTAATAAAAAACCAAGAAAAAAAATATCCTGTTAGTTGAGTTAACTATCTTTCTGTATAGTTGTAAAAATTAAACCAAAAAAGAAAAGAAAGGTCTGTGCTTAAGTAAAGTTGTGCCTTTGTTCATGTTTTTACTTGTTTTTTGCTCCCTTTTATTTATTCATTTTTTTCATCTATTGATACTTCAAACTAATAACAATATTAGCAGTTTCATGTACAATGTGTGCAGCAGACTTTATGTATAATATACATATATTTTCCTATACTCAGATTACTAGCTTATAATACCATTAGAAAAATAGCCGATAAATATTTTTTTACCTGAGCGCAATTAAAAGGAGTAGTAGTTGCATATAAAATAAAATAAAACTGACTTTGACAGGAAAAAAGCTTCTGCCGAACAAGAAAAAAAAACTGTGCAGTCTAAATTGACAGTCTTTCGGTATAAAAAAGGATCATCATCATCATTAGTATTGTTATTATTATTATTAAAAAGAAAAAAAAACTGGCAATTTTTGTAGACTGCTGTAACAAAGATTTGTTATTTTTCTTGCATTTCTATTATTATTTTAGCTTACTCACGATCAGGACACGATTGATGATTACTTTAATAAATTCTGGAGCAGCTAAACGTTCACCTCGTTATTATTAAGATTCAGAAAGGAACAGCACATTTTCTTAAAATCAAGTTCAGCCCAAGTTCAGTTTTATTACTATTATTATCGTATCTTATGGGTATATCTATCTATCTTATTGGATTGAATACTTACAGAGAAAAACAGAAGCGCAGACACCTCACTCAAACATATACATACATATGTACTTATTTTTTTATTAAGAAACAAGATGAAGGTAGAAAACAAGAAGCTTCTACATGTCTACCGCAATTCAAATAAACTTTTTATTCGGATCAATTTATGAAAAAAATATCTTCGTTTTTTCGCCGTCTTTTTTGTAATAAGGCCATGTTATCAAAAATTGCCACATGATATGATATTATGATTGCTCATATAAAGTTCTTGTAAAGGTCAATTGCTTACACACAAAAATTCCTTTTTGATTACACGAAGGTTAAGTCTGCCGCAAACATCAACCGTCATCTCTTTCTTTCAAGAAGAAAAAAAATTCTTTTCAGTACAAATTTATGCTAAACCAGCCAATTTAGAAGAAATACTTTTTTCCCTTCTTGAGAGTTTGACTAGCAAAAAAAGTTATTTATTGGGATTAGGTACGTCTTCTTGTTTTAGACTGGGTAAATTGAACAAACTTCATTTTTCTCTGAAAAAAATCTTATAACTTACATAATAATATCATCCTACAAACTTTTCTGTGTATCGCGGAAAAATCTCTCTATATTGCCCATTTTATGTTAGTGTGTGTGTGTGGTGGTGGTGGTGGAGTCGATACACTTTATTCCTGTGTTGTCTATTATTTTCTACAAAATGAACAACGTAAATGTATAGATATATGTATTATGAACACATTGCATTTTTTCCCTTTTCCTTCTGTGAAGAATGTGTCATTTTTTATCTTTAATAAGAGACTAGTTGACTGGTGTGTTGCACCCCCTTTTTGTGATTATTATTGCAAAATACAAGAAAAAAGAAGTAAAGCTTCTGTGTGCGTTTGTCTCTCTGCTGCTGAGAAGTTTTTCTGATATACGCCATCATCATCATCATTCCATTCTTTTCTTGACGTTTTACCTTTTACAGCAATCATAATGGTCGTCTTGAGCTACCCTTATTAACGAGATTAGGCTCGTATATCAAAAAATTTTGGGAAAGGAGAAAAAAATGTAATGTGGAGTAGGCATATGCTCATATACGTAATAATCAATGATGATAAGTCAGACCATGTGTTTTCTACAAGAGTATTATAGACACGCGTTATATGGCTACACTTCCATGCAGCAGCAGAGCAAAAGTAGTAATAAAAAATAAATATTAAAAGGATTCACAAGACAAGGCATCATGTCTTGGCCTTGCGAGCTTCTAAACAAAGCTTTTTTGTATGTAGCAGCATGCCTTGTTTTCTGTCTTGATATGAAAACTATTTGTACATTTTTATTAGTTTTATGGGCAGGTAGGCAAGAAACAAGGTGATCGTTTTGATCTCACTTCTTTATTTTTCATGCATGCATATTGAGTCTCTTTTTTTGTGCTCAAGACAGTTTAGGAATCTTCCTATTATCAATAATAATAATAATAATATTACATGATTGCTTTTATATTGCTACCACCACCACCATCAGCACCACAATTGCTACAAAAACATGAAAAAATATAATAGTAAAAGGATCAAGGGGAAAAGAGCTCTCTTGACTTTTTGGAGATTTTTTTGGTCGGATCAATGCTTTGCTTTTATGGCTATTGGCTAGGGCTTGACTTGTCTGCAAAGGAAAAGTAAATTTCTCGTGTTATTTTTTCTTGAGCTTCTTCTCAAAAAGGAGTAAACTCGTTTTCCTCTTTTTCGTGAAGAAAAAAAAGAAAACAAAAATTGAGCCAGAAGCGAAAGGAAGGCGAACGTATGTAAAGTTTATATATTATGTTGTATGTACGTATAATTATATAAAAATGTGTGTACATTGACGACGACACATCTAAAGACGATATAACAGTTGTAAAGGTTGTTGGAGTCGGAGCCACACGGTAGAAAACTTGAGAGCTTCTTGATCAAGTACCAGCAGCAGCGTTAAAACATCTCTGATCTCTACTTGTCCTGCTTTATTTTCACAATTAGTAGCTACTACCATGCATTATAAATTGTATGAACCAAATACAACATTGTCTGTCAAAAAATGAGAAGAAAAAAAATTAAGTTGAAGGTGCGTATGGATGATATACCCACGAGCTGATGATGGATCTTTGTAATCAGTTGGATAACTGCTGAGCAAAGAATTTAAATAAAAATGAGAAAGTTTATGCGTAGAAAAGAGCATGGTGTACACGTACGCACACGGTTTTTCAGACGGAGTCGAGTAGGCATTATGATTATCATGCCTGTTTATAAGACAATAATATAAGCATACATTATGGCAGTCCAGTTTTGGCTTATTGCCTCAGCAGCAGCAGCGGCAGAAAAGCCACGAAGAGCGAGTTAGAGAGCTGTCCATCTTCACTTTGACTGAACGAGTCAAATATAATTCTTGTTTGCTACTTTGTTACTTACTAACTTACTCACATTTTTAACCAATTTATTCAGATTTTCTCGTATAGGTAGCTAATGTTCGCGCACACAGGTAGCCCGACGTGGCAGGCTCTGGCTACTACTACCAGACTACTCACGACCAAAATTGTTAGTATCAAACTGATGATTAGGTGATGGCTCATGAATTTCATGATTTCAAGAAAAAAAACGGCAAGTCAATGAATGAATATATAAATATATACAACATGTATGTGTACCTAATATGTGGAAAGCATGACACGAAGTAAAATACCTACCTATTATTTAATGACTTATAAACCAAATTTTCTCCCAATATATGTTCATCATGCATAGGTAATAACAATAATAAACCTGACTCTACTTTATTTTAATGCTCCTTTTTTATTATGTGTGCTTACGGCTCATTATGTATTTTTTTGGGGAAAAAATATGATTGTCTCACCAACGTAAAATGCAGTAGTTGCCTTTTTTCTAGTAAACTACTTAGTTTTTTTTTATCTTGGGGCTTGACACGTCAAGATTTATTCCTTTTTTCTCTGTATAAATTCGATTGGAAGGAAACTGGTATTTATTAATGGACACGTACGCTCTACAGTAAAAAAATTTAATGCAATAAGTTCATAGACCACCACCGACCACCATGAGTGAATGGATCATTTAAAGTTTGACCACTATTACTGTATATACTATACTTGTTCATCACCACTTTTTTTTGTCACTCGATTTGTCGTATTTTTAGAATTCTCAAGATTTAAAAAAGAGAAAAAGACGGTTAAATTTATGGTTGCATTGTGTGTAAAATATGTGAATATCTTCAAAACACTTACAGCGACAAAAAAAAGTTGCAACACAGTAGCATTGTAGGTGATGATAATATTTTCCTTTGGTTATTATTGGTGAGTACAAAATCATTGAAAAGAAGACCGCTTGCTGCTGGCTTCACTATAAAATACTCACAATTTGAGACAATTCGTCACGAAATTATAAATCAACAGATTTTTTGATCTTCACATTCATTCAATTCGTCCATGCTTGCGAAAGCGGCAAAAGGAATTGATGCAGATGATACGGTTTGTATTGTTTATTGGACTTCAATATATATGGTATGGATTAATTTGTTGTTGCGAGAAAAAAAAATGACTGTTGTACAAAATTGCTTGGTAGAAACAAAAAAATATAATAAATTGTGCACATCATTTACAATAAACTGACTTTGCAAACGAAGATGCCAATAATGATGATGACGAGAAGAGGGGTGAGAGCAAGGATATTATTTATCGGGAGCAAGTTATTGGCAATGTAATTTGCACTTAATAAGCAGCCTTTGAACTTTGATGGGAGAGCGATGAGTGTAATCGATGTGCACATTATAGTTTGCAAATATTATGCTTAAACACATATCTGTATTTACTTTTATTACAGTAAACAAAGTTGGTATATGTGTATATATATATCAAGTACTTTTTAAAATGTAAATTTGTTCAATACATTTTTTCTCTAAAAACATATATTCTACAACCATTTACATTTATACACGCGTAACAATCATACAAACAAAAAAAATTTTTTTATCTACTCACGTTGTTTTAGTACAGCGTCGTAACACAGAGGTTTGAATCATTTGGTGAAGGGTGTATACCGTAAAACTTCATCAACAGTAATAGGTAATAACAAACGAGCACCGCCGAACGATGCAAGTAAACTAGGTTGCAAAAAAATGTTAACTTTTTTTTATTATAACATTTATATCATCTCATATTCCATTTAATTTTTTTACAACTACTGTGCAGTGTGATGCGCACAGAATAGCAACACAAAAAATTACAATAATAATAACAGCAACATAGATAATCTTCATTCATTACNAAAAAATACAATAATAATAACAGCAACATAGATAATCTTCATTCATTACAATGTCCCTTAAGGCACAGAAAGTTACAAAAACTGCTGAGCCTCTTTTTCCACACATCTTATGTGTATACCTGAGCAGACAGCAAAATAGAAAGAGAGAAACAGTTTAAATGGTAAATTTCAGGAAAAAAAGCTCATTTCATATCATCATATCAAATATCGGCTCCCTGTTGCTTGATACACATTCTTTGTCCTCATCATCATCATTATTAATTTCCTACATAAATTCTCAATAAACCTACAAAATGATAAAATAAAATAAAAGCTGTTGAGTGAGTTAGCTGCTTGAATTTGCTTAGAGCATCCCAAACGGTATTCATTTTGCAACTTGAGATGATATGTGGCATAAAATAGAGTAAAAAATGTGTATAATATACTTTTGAAGACTTGTCGTAGGATATTTTATGATGAACAATGCCATTGCACTTTGCACTGTATGTATATACGAACAAAAGTAAACGTGTACATATATAAAACGTACAAATATGTAACGCGACGTATGCGGATCATTAAAAATATTGTTGTTTTTTGATTATGATGAATTTATGTGTGCTTGCACTACAAGGTAAGATAAAAGCAGATCATGCAAGACAATTCGGAAACATTTTCCGACTGTCACAGAAGTCCTCTGTTCAATAATAATGTTTGTCATAAATTACAAGAAAAAAAGGAAGCTTGACTGTTGCTGCCACTTGTGTCTTGGTCGTTTCATGCATTTTTTTGCTAAGTATAATCTTATCTTGGTCAGCAGTAGCAAATCAAGGCATGTGTTTATAGAAATAACAGAGAGAAACGAAGCCTCTGGTGATGATGATATGCATATAAATTGAGTGCATCGTCGTAACTAGAATACGTAAGAAGGATTGTGATACAGCAGAATAAAGAAAATATATAACAACGCTTTTCGTCTTGCTCTTTTACTCTCTGTGGTCAATCATGTCAGGTTGAGTTTGGGGAGTAGTGCAAAGCAGAGTAGACAGAAGAGCTCGTCGAAAAGTTAAAGCAAAGAAGTCATGCACATAATCATAGGTTACGTCGAATGGTAAAAAAAGGGAGCATTCTGGTAGCAATTTTTACCGCCCCCATAATTTGTAATTGCAAAATGCAAGCAAAAAGCCATTTCAAAGTGGTGTTGTAGATGTATGTAAACACACGCATAAGTCATTGTAATAGTTCACCAGCATGGCTGTACACCAAGAGTAGTTTTTCAGCGTTTTCATTCATAATTTATTGACTTTGCCTTTTCTCTACTCAAAAAAGGTACACACACACACACTGCGTTGTTATTATTATTATTACTATAGTGTGTGTGTGTGTACGTGGCGGTGGTGGTGTATAAAAACTCGTGGAAAAATGTGGTGGTGGTAATAATAAGAAAAGATATAATTCATGTGTATATAATGGCCAAATGCAACACCATTCAGACCTGCATGTTGATCGACGAGAAATCATATCTCTTCCGAAAATCTTAATTGATAGTTTCCTATAATTTTTTTTAAATTCACACAGGCGGTTAATATATTTTTGTACTTATTAGGTTTCTCAGACACGATCATTCGTCTCTCGTCATTTGTTATTACCAGTTGTGTATATGTAATAAAAAATACAACATTTTTGCCTTAGATTTCAAAGAAAGAGAGGTAGAGGAGAGAATATTTTGAAAAAAATATTTTGCTTTTAATAAATTACCGAATTCTTGAAAAAAAAACTTCAACAACGAATTCAGCAGACTTGTATTTTTCCATCGAAAATATACATTTAAAATATGAAATATTTTCGTAGAGAATATTTAACTGATGAGTGTATCTGAACGACGATTTTGTATCTACATCATCATCATAACTCCTTTTCCCCATTTTGCCCAAAGATATGGAAAAGAGTAACCCAAACACGCATCAGCACAAGACAAAATATAATTTATTGCTTTCAATTTTTTCTCCTTGTAGAATAATAACTAGCCTATCATACAGAATAATAAGTCAACCAATTTGCAGATTTTTGTATCACATTTCAATTTGATGTAAAAATTTGTAACAAAATTTTGTGGTGAAAAAAAATATATGAAAAAATTATAGTGATATGGGCAAGGTGCAAGGAATTTGCAATAGTTTTCGTACAAAACAAGAAAAGCGACCATCTATCGCATTGCAGATCGACGTCGTCGTCGTCAGTTTTCTGCCATACTAACTTGTTTCAGTGCAACTCTAATTTTTGTGATATCATCACGAAAGCCAGCGAGATTGAGATAATGTTGACGATAATATGTTTGCTTTACAGCAAAACTTTTAAACATGTTTACTCGCTTTTGCCTGCCTGTATGCATAATATTTGTATATGTAATCGGTATAATGATAGACATTCCGAAAACAACTATACGCACTCACACACACTGCCATCTCAATTAGTTATGCTTTGACGCACTCCATTAGTAAACTTCTTATTATCACCAAGTAGCATCATCAGACGGTCTTGTTGCTTCTATTTGACTGCTTTACTATATGTAGCAGTTTTCTTCTTTTTTTCTACTGACGAATTTTGTGCAATGTGCGCCTCTTTTTTTGGAGAGATGTCAAAAATGAAAATTGTAATATGATGTACGCGAGCAATGTTATTTTCATTGTTTTTATTTCTATTCTCAGGTGTACATACATGCTCACTCTTTAGCAAAAAGGGTGCTTGTGCAGGAGCAGCAGCAGCACCAGAAGAAGGAGCAAAAAAATCGACAAATAATCAAGGCGACATGCCACGCCACCGACACACGTGCAGAAACACAACAACGGATGCATTATTACTGCAAATGATGATCAAATCAAATGAAACAAACAACGAAATTGGGTATGTATTGAGTTCTTTGGCACAGCCTCCTCCTCAATAATCACAATAATAATGATATTTATTTTTTCTTCTCTTTGAGAGTTTATGCTAATACTACGTAAATAAATTTATGACTTTTTTCACTTCAATTTACTAATGAATTGGCTTCGGATTACGTATCCAACTGTCACAATAACATAATGCAATGCAACTCCCCATTAATAACAGTTCAATAGTTCTACTAGCATCTAGATAGCATATTTAACGGTCAATTTGCATAAAATTGACATAAGTAAAGCTGCCACTTAACTGCCTACTTAGCAAAGAGATAGGAAAAAAATACATTTTGAGTACTTCACATAATAATAATTATGAGACAACGACATAGATTTCATTTTCAGTTACAACGAAAAAAACTGGATACGTAAATTACAAGAACCACTAAAATGAACTTCTTTTTTTATTTAAATATTGGCGTTAGTTTACCTAGATGCGTTCAGTGGAATCTTTTTTCTTTACTGATAGCTTGATTGTTAAGATATTGCATGCATTGCAACTCTAAAGTGCATGGCCCGTCAAGCTTTATTATGTGAGCAAAGCAGCATACCTACGTAACATTAACAAAGACAAAGCTGCTATAAGGTGGTTTACAAGAAGAAGACAAAAAAGATTGACTGGTTTTATTTGAAAAAGTAGGAATTTTCACTCAATGTTTAAATACTCCTCCATGTGGCGATTATTTCTCCTTTTTTAATGATAATGATAATGACGGTTCATAATGAAGATGAAGTGATCCGATGTGAAGAGATGGGATGTCTGTTCAACGCAACTACAACAGCAGCAAAACAGAAGGAGAAGAAGAATTAGCTTACGTAGTCCTTGCCTTATTCTTGCTTTAGAGTAGTACATAAAAAGTAATAACGTACATTTGCTATAAGTATAATAACAATAACTATACATTTTTTTGAAATATACATATATGCAATAACAAAAACAAGTGCAAGTATAGTGGTAGTAGTGCTTTACAATAAAAAACAAGAGTGTCGGCTCTTTTTATGCATAAAAGAAGCAGCAGAAGAATAAAAAGAGTTGAAACATTCATTCACATTCTGTTTGTACATCGCATTATCTTTTGACAGAGTAGCCCAATTTCTTCTGTAATAATGCAGATAATATGATGATGATGATGATGACGCTGAGATGTTCTCTCTCTCTCTCCTTCTTCTTGTCTTTTCTTGTGTAAGTACGTAATAAGCTCTTTTGCTTAAAAATCTCATCAACATCCCATCCAGTTGAATAATATCACACAATCTCATCATCATTTTTTGGCTAAATGGCCCATTCTCATTAATGTGAGATTCACCAAAAATGTAGAAATCACTTTTTATCCTATCGTCACATCATACAATTTTTATGATATACTGCGAACACATAAGGGCATGACTGCATTATGCTGCTTACTTTCAAAGTGTCAGAGATACATGGATTATGTAACAGGCCAGTCCAACCCCTTCAATTGCTTTTAACTACTACTACAACTGATGCCTCTGCTGCTAGGCTGCTACTACTTGCATGTTCAGTGTTTAAAAGATTTTTTACTTGTAATTTTTTTGAAGAGAGAGAGAGAGAAAGAAAATGCTTGAGAAGTACATTTTTTTGTTAGTATGTATGTAGCTACGTTTTAGAATTAGTAATAAGTATAAGAATCGACAATTTTTCCTCCTAAAGTGCTTGAGAAATTCAGGAATTGGAAAAGGGTTAAAAATGTGTATAAAACAGGGGAAACGAGAAAATACAAAAATATGTTATTCTTCCTTCAAATCGAATAAAATTTCTCTCCCATGTTAACAAGTACACTGCTGCTAATGGTTTAAGAGTAAATTTGATATGCGGAACAACTTTTTTTATACGATTATAGAAAAATTTCTACTTTTTCATTTCATTCCGCCCTTGGCCTGAGCATTTTTTTTGTTCTGGATCAGCAGAGATTCATTGAGCAGAGCAATGCCAAGTCATTTCAAATTACATTAAAAAAGTACAATTCTTGTGTGTGCCTTGGTTTTACTAGATGTCTGGAATAGAGATGAGCAATGTAGAATAATAATAATGCCTAATATACACATATCAACAATGAAAGCACTTTTTGATTTCAATCTCGGATTTTTCTCCACTTCTCCAAAAAAAACTTTTGTACATATACCTATTGCCATTGTTGCTGATGGATGTGAAACTGTATTTATTGCTTTGAAAAAAGCAAATCAACTCAAAATGAATACAAATTGATGGTTTTTATCCTCAAAACCAGTTTTTTAGAGACCCACATTTTCTTATGGGTTACTCATGTTCCCTTTGCATAGGTATATGTATACAAGCCTTCAAGGTTGGCTTTTTTAACCTTAACCCTTTTCACTGATCTTCTTATTTCTTGCTTGGTTTGTCCTTTTTTTATAAAAAAAGGAGAAATTTAATCTTGTATGAAACAAGGAAAGTGTAAGTGGAGTGGAGAGCTTAAGTTTCAGCAGCATCGTCATCGTCCTTTCTATCAGTAATATGAACAACAAAAGCAACATTAATTTCGTTTTTTTTGTTCTACTCTATAGCCCAGTAACCCTTTTTATAGTTTAGTCGAATACATTGAGTAACATTTTCAGAATAGATTTGGTCAGAGTTTTTGGTGGTCCCTTGATCACATTTGAGTGGAGACGGCCAGGTTTAATTTTCTAAAAAAAAACTTTTGCCTTTCAAAGAATGGGAATTGAATACCTACGTGGAAACTGTTTAGAGTAAGTAGTAGTGGAGAGGGACAACAGCAGCGATAAGAACAAGTGTATTATATTATTATGTGTATATTATGCAATGTACACATTTGTCCGGAATGAAATATTTATGCTTGTTTCTCTTCTCCGAAAGCAGCTCTAAGAAGAGAAATAAAGATAATTTTTATCTTGCCGTGAAAAAGGAGCCCACATTCTCCTGCTACATGAATGAATTTATTTTGTGTGTTTTCCTTTGCCAGTGAAACAATAAAATGATAAGATTTTTATTATTGAAATAGGACATTAGAAACACAACAAAAAAAGAGAAAGACGAAAAAAAGGAAGCGTAGTAATAATAATATTCTGTGAACGAACGAGAAATACATTTCAAGATGGACCAACCGGCCAGTCACAGTCAGCCAGACGGTAAATGTGTTAGTGATAGTATAAAGGGCTCACATTACAGTTTTACATCTTTGCACCCACCACCACACACACCACACAACTGCTATTTAACAACTTGGCCATCGTGAAGGCCAGTTTTTTTTCTTTTCTTTTTAAAAAAAATCTTTTTTTCCACAGAATAGTGCATTTCCAGTATTTTATATTATAGTTTGGTTGTCTAGTTTTTTTTTCTTTTATTTCACTTTGGTTTAGTGTATTGTGTTCTGATGATGATGACCATCGCGTCATCATCGTGAGATTGCCTTTTAATGGGCTTGGCTTTTTTGATGATGAGGCTGGTGCAATTGGTATAGGTAGGTAACTAAATAAAAAATAGATTGATGTGAAACAGGATCATTGAGACAGGACTCCATACACTCAACAGTTCCAGTGCTGATGTTGATGATAATAAAGGCTGATATATAACCAGCAGATCGTTTGACATTTATGCTCATTTGAATATATATATGCTAACTACTACTACTGCTCCAGTCATGTCAAGCTACAAAATTTTAATTGTCTTCACAAACAGTTTCATATAAGTATATAGGTACATGAATGGTTGGTAATATTTAAGTCTGTTTCCCAGTTCTCTGATCCAGTTAGTAAATTAAAAGATTTTTTTTCGAAAAACAGAACACCACATTCATGACTTGAATCCGTATCTATCTCTAAATTTAAAATTCAACTTGGCAAAGAAAGGCAAGTAAAGCTAGTGTGTACATAGCAAAGAGACATGGAGAAAAAGAATGGATTAAGCTAAAATGATGTTCAAGGACTTTGTGTGCGGAATAAGCTCTCTTTTTATTATCATGATTATTTCACAGTTATACTAATCTAGCATTTTTTCTCAACCCATTAAATAAAACCATTTGTGAATATGGAAAAATAGAAGAAAAAAAAATCTCAACACAGGTTTACTCTGAATTCAGTGTACATCCTTATTAGCCTCCCTCACCATCATCATCGTCCTCATCCTTGTCGTATTTGTCTGTGTGTTTATTATTTATTCTTTTAATCCACAAGATTCAAAATGTAGAGAGAGCTCTGGTGACTGACTGTGTTGTGACGTTGATGATGCTACTTCTGCGCCTCACTTTGTCATTGGTTGTTTTAGCCATTTTCAATCCATTTTCAATTTAATTCCCCATAATAAGTATGAGTCGAGTGATTATGATTTGTGTTATGCAGTAAAACAATTACTATATATTTTTGATTCATGCATTACAAATATTAGCATATTATTACAACGACAGCGTTTTCAGCTACACTATAATTATTAGACAAGTTTAGAAGGAAAGAGGATGCCAAAAAAGCCAGAAAGAGAAACAACCACATTTATTATATGACAGATGTTTTCCATATTTTTTCACTTACCTTAATTGAGAATTTTATTGTCTTTTTGTGACTCTCGTCTTTTTATTACTTGTGTAAGTCAAAAAATGAACATTTCCCTCAGTAGCACGGTGGTACATGCACAGTAAAGTAAGGTTATATACCTAATAAAACTTTACAAATAGCTAAAAATTTAAAAATAAAAACTTCAAAAACAAGTATACAATCTGCATGTATAATTTGTAAACCCCAGTTATCCAGCGGGATAAACAGAATACTCTTCTCCGTATGTTTTATTTCTTTTTTTTATAAATAATCTCATCAGGATATTGCACGAAAAAACGCTAGAGTATAACCATATTACATAACGCTTTCATTATTAGAGTAGCAACTAAACTGGAACATCATTATCATGGTTGTCCCGCATGATGGAAAACTTTAATGTTATTAAATTCCCATTCCTCATCTGTTGTCTGATTCACTCAGAGAGCCTCTTACGCACACACACAGTTTAGATACACAATGATTTCAAGTTCGTTCGTCCAGCAACAACAGCCAGAGCCACTTTGA
>JAHZMT010001853.1:0-10164 GCA_027743785.1 Sinhomidia bicolor | reverse complement strand
ATTGAACAACGACTATATGAAGAAATTGCATTGTGTCCGGATAAATTTTAACAACACTTTACTCTAATTATACTATATGCTGTTCTTGATCATTAAATCATTAAAAAACGTTTTTTTTACTGTACCTAAATCCTACTACTGTTTGTACTTGTTAGAGTAATTATTTGTAATCAAAAATCAAAATGTCACATTAATTGTAAGAATGTGCTTGTGTGAAAAAGTAGAGTAGATATATGCTCTCAGTTGTGAAATGTTTAAGTCTTTTAATTGTCATAATAGTTGTCGCGTATTATTATTGCTTAAATGGTGTATTATTGCACTGCGAATCAATTAAAAAATTCATTCATCATTAGACAAAGAGGTATTTATATTGCGTGTGAAAAAAATAATGTTGGTATGTGTTTCGATACCACTTTTTTATTTACTGTGTGTGATTGGTTATCATTGCGTAATACTTTTACCTGAACTAATCACTCTTTCTTTGTGTATATTTTTAAATCTATAAGGTACATCTTATATAAAAGTGGTAACGAGTGACAAATACAAAAATTATCTAGTAGTAGTTAAAATAAGATTTTATCAGTCATCATCATCAAGAAGAAATATTGCATTCTGCTTGTTAGTACTAAAAAGAAGAGGTGAAAGACTTTGAAAAGTTATTAGAACAATGTTAGTAGAAGCAGATTAAAGAGTTAAGAAACTGCACTTGTTACAAGTATTTTTTATGTACAATTTAAAAAGTGCAGTTCTGAAACTAAAGAGTAATTAGAGAGAAGAAAAGTGGTAGTAGCAGAAGAAAAGTTTTGGAAAGTGACGTGCAAAAACAGAGAATGAGAAAAGTAAGAAGAAGACAGAAAAGTAGTGGAGAAGAACACAAATTAAAGAGATCAGAGAAGAAGGGCTTTAAAAAAACTCGAAGAAAAACGAAAGTGTAAATATTATTTTATCTGCTCTATATAGCTTAGCTTATATACAGTTGACGACATGCAGTTGTAACGGCAGTTCCAGCAGCAGCAAGAAAAAATTAATAATCCAGCCAACAATCAATCAGAAAGCGTATTTTTTTTATAGAAGGGAGTCAACAGAGCAAAAGAAAATTAGGTACTTTGGCATTCAGAGTTGTGGTGAGGGAGGGTAACAATATCTTTGGTATATTTTGTGTTTTTGATGATTCCCCGTAGAAGAACGTATTGTGAGTAGTAACATATCCTTAAAAAATCCTTTATAATTGAGCACTTTGTTTTGACGGTATGCGATCAGTGGTATAGTTTAATAGTATCCGTGACCTCCGAGGTGACCTCCCTTCACGATTCCAAATCCTGGGTGACCAGCGATTCCCTTGTTGATAACTTGGGCTTGGAATCCTAATTTGGGATCAACGACGTAGTTGACAGTTCGCAAAACTCCATCTTTATAGGAAAAATACAAGATATTGTTAACATTCATGTCATTGAAAACAAAATTTAGTTTAGAAATTAGCAAAAGCTACTCACCAGGTTGGACAACAGAGTAGTATCCCTTGGTCAATGGTCCGTCTCTACAGAGTGGTTACAACAATTTTTTTTAAAAAAAAGTTAGCTTATTCATAAATGTCAAGATTTTTTTTCACTCTAGAAACTTTGTCCTTTAGTAAATCAATCAATTGCTCACCTGACTTCTCCAGCACTCTTCTGGTCACCAGTGATCTTGTCTGCAACTCCGTAGTTGTAAGAGTACTTGGGGTAGGCCTATAAAGTTGAATTTAAGAATCACAATTATTGTTTCAATATAATTACATCAACTACCTCTTCAGTAATCTTTTGTCCCAGCTTTATTTAAAAACCTACATAAAAGTCCAATCCATGACCGTATCCCAAATGACCCACATGTCCGTATCCAACTGGGTATGGAACAGCGGAGACTGCCACGACGGCGACAGCGAGAGCAAAAAAGACCTTTTTCAAAATATCAACACAAAAATATTAGTAGCACGTCAAGAAGCTCTTTTGCACAAAAAGCTTATAACAACTCCACAATATCTAATAATAATATTGTCTGCCACCACCACTTTTTTTGCACACAACAAACAAGTTTCCCAAACAAAAATGTTTTCTGAAGAAAAAAACACTTACGGTTGCGGATTGCATGTTGATGTTTTTTTTGAAAAGTCTGATGACTTGATTTCAAGAAATGAATATGAGTAGTTGTTGTTGCTTTGTCACACTGAAAAACTCGAGTGAATGACTAAATCAGGTCTGATCATCGTATTTATACCATGATCGAGAAATATCGGTTTAATAGTGGACATGCCCTATAAACGTTAACATTACTTATCATCATCGTAGTACACATGTATGTACACTGTACATACTGCTGCAAGTCCATCCTTTGTCACCTTTTTGAATTTTTATATAATAATGTTAACGTTTAAAATAGGTGTACACATTATACGCATATTACCGTTGAGGTTCAGGTGGTGGGACAATCGTAAAAATAAATTCCTTTGTCTTATATAATAATAATAATAATATAACAATAATCTAAATCACAACAACAATGTAAAAATGGTCATATAAAACTGCAGGATTTTTCCCACTACTACTCATACTCCACCACCGCCATTATCATTTAATGTTGGTTATGACGATGTTGGAAAAGAGACAGGATAAAAACGATAAAATATAAGTACTCATGTGTGTGTGTGTGTGCACTGTGCAGGTATATAGGTAGGAGGACCCTTCACTTGCACTTTTGTGTCCCATCATAAGAAGAAAAAAAAACTGATACGTAATATTATATATTCTTAAAGAGTACTTATCTTCATCAGGGAATATGTAGGTACTTTTTTGCAAGCTCTACTAGTACACACAGGAGCCAGGAGGAGACGAGGATGGAAATAATTCACACACTTTTATTTTATCATCATCATCATCATCCTTTCAATTCAAAACGCACAGACAGCAGCAACAGCAGCAGCGCAGAGACATTTCTCATCTCGTGATAAGCAAAATAAATATAATACTATTTAACTTTATGCAAGTCTAGCCAGCAAACAAAGCACACAAAAGTGCTAAACGCTGGTTGAATTCAGTTGGCTTCCTTTGGATGCATTTTGCATTGTTTGTTTGTTTGTTAGTTGTCGCTTAGTTTGGTCTAGAGTCACTAGTAATAATATTTTTTTTGAAAGAAAAAGTGCATTAAATATAATGTATGATGTGACCACGCAATAGTGAAAAAAAACATGACTTTTAAAAGGTCCCTATTGTTGTTGTTGTTGTTGTGTGTGATATGATGACTGTTGTATGATGGCATTATGAATTTTTGCTGCTACCATTTTTCTGAAAAAAAGAGTGAATTATCATTATTATTATTTTTATTTTCTTACGTGCACATTGTTATTATTACTACTATTGCCACGTTCATTAAATATATTGCATTTGCGTACCTACACTAGTACATGTTATATTTTTGCTTCACAATAAAAGCAATAATTAACAAATTAGTCTTTAGTACAAAAGAAATAGAATGGAAAAATATATAAAAATTTTATTTTATAGTAATGCTTCAGGTTAAAAGAAACAAAAACCGCAACTGCTGTTGCAGTCCACACAACAGTCTTTCACTCTAGAGCAGAAGGAGGAGGAGTTTAAGCTTTAAATTAAAATGAAAGATGGATAATTATTAACGAGCCAAAGTGCAACCGCTACTGCCGTTTGTCAAATCAAGCTCTGCAATTTTTGCAACAAGTAAAATTTTTTTTTTCATATTAACAGTCAGTCAGTAGTAGCAACTAACTGTTTAGCGCTTGAGCATTTTTAATGAAGTGTAATTGAATTTTGGCATCTATTGCAAACATTATATAATAATAATAGTAATAATGCCAATAAGTTGCAATTACGCGTTAAAATGCATTAGATTGTTGTATTTTTTGAACCTTCTAAAATCGCATTTTAATCCCGTAAATAATTTTATTGTTTTGCGTGGTCGTCGTCGTCGTCGCCGCTCCTGGGTATTTTTTCACCTCCCATTTAATTGTTTGTAAAAGGAGCAGTTTGTTGTACGCTAATTAATGTTTATTTGAAGAGCATTAATAATTTACATCTAAAATGTACATCTTTTGGCATTTGTGAAGCAACTCGTCTTCTTTTTCTACGTTTTTGATGTCCACTTAAATAAAAAAAAACGTGTTAGGTCGATACACATGCCCTGACGAGTAATCTTGAATAGGCAATCATTAAGATACTCTTTAGATAAGATAATCAACATGAAACGGATCCCCGTAAAATAATTTTTTTATGAAGCATATCATCATATCATTCCCATTTAAACGGCAATTATGGGGCATATCGGACGGATCATTTTCATTAATTTACAGACATCAACACAGCCACCACTACAGCAAAAGTATTTTTAATTGCTCGTTTTAATGTTTCTTTAACCAACTTCCCTTTTTATTTTATGTGCTGTTGTATCTGCTGCTGAGTTGAGTGATAGTTAATAATATGCGTAATATTTACAGAGATTGAGGCAGTCTTTTCTGTTTAATTATTATTAGCTCAGCTCAAACTAAAACTGTCAGTACAGCGCATTTACAATAACGTCATTATTTATTAAGCTATGTTCAGGTAGTTTAGTTGGTTGTCTTAAAAAGGTATTTAGAGCAGTACAACAACAAGTGTGTAGTGGTTGCATGTTGGACAACAATAGGTTGTGCATATACTCTTGTTAGTACAACTTTATACACTGGTATTGTTGAGTTGATTGTTGCTAATGATTAAGTAAGTTGCGCTTCCTAACAATAAATATGAATGAAAAGCCGTCTCTCTGTTTTTAACATCTTTATCACAATTTTCTGTACCATCATATTTCATAACCTCACCACTAACAAACAATTGCCCAATAAATTCCTTTTCAATCCAGAGAAGAGTATAGAGTCCATCTATTCTACTTACCTTACCACCACCAGCAGAGGTGTGTCGGTGCTTGCTTGCTGCGATGCGATTGTTAAATAAAAAAAAGATGTAAGTTAAGTTAAGTAACAAAATCAGAGACAGCCTTCAGACATTAAAGAGTAGTGCCGGTCGACTTGAATACCAATCAAAGAGAGCGATACATTTACACACCTTCTCTGGGGTTTCCGCTTTTGTTGCAATTAAATAAAAGGGGAATGAATGATGGTGCATTGTTGCAGGATGAGACCACAATAATAGTACGCTATATATATTTTTTTAGCACGTGTAATAATAATTCATGTAGAGAAGAGAACAATTAAAATCAGCAGTAGTATTTGTACAGTCAAACTAATCATGTTCAATCAGGCATAAAAGTATAAGCTGTTACGCGTACAATGTTACAAAAAAAGGAAACTGATTTTTTTTTCTCGATAAGTTGTATGAATCAAAGGATACTATCTTTTGGCATGAGAAGTAATAATAATTAGAGAGGAAAAAGAAATCAATCTTTGAATAAAAAGATTCATCTAAATTGTAGTTATGATGAAAGAGGGTAAGAGCAAGTCAACAGGTTGTAAACAAATTTAATATTCCAAATTAATTACTGCAGCATTGTAAAAGTGTTCTTCCTACTTCCCGTGCCTCAATTACACATACCTTTTCCAATTTCAGTATCTTCTTTATTGGCTGACTAATAATAATGGTACATAATCATAAATTATATCATTTCCCCAGATAAATTTTATGGTTGCCTCTAGGCCCTATTAAACTGCACAACGACAGCAGCAACACGATCAGCAAATGAAAAATGACGACAGGAAGAAGGTGTGTAGTTATTGTCAAATAATCCGTTGGGTAAACATCCGTATTTAAAACTGCAACAAAAGTGACAACGACCAACCGACCGTAACTGCTGCTGTTGCTGCTAAAAATGGTTTTGATGTTTCATGTGTGCTTTTATCATCATCTCAAGTTTGGCAATGGAATAATAATCTAAAGTTCAGCAGTTGAAAATGTTGAAAAAAATGATTCAAATTAAAAAGTAATATTTTTGCATTATGCAATTTAATTTGGACCATAAACCAATTTTTTTTCCATTTTTTTTTCTTGAGTAATTCAACATGTCAACAGTTCATATGTGTGTGTGTGTGTGTGTTCACCTTNTCACCTTTGTTGAAATGAAGAATATCAATGGCATGCGCTTTAAATACCTTTTTTTTTTTAAAAAAAAAACAACTTTACTTTTAAAAAACAATCTCTTCAAAGCTGATACAATCCGACAGATATAGATATAAAATATATTTTTGCAATTGTAACAATGCTCATAGTTGTTACTGCATCTTTCTTTCTGCATACTCATTCATTACTTACTACTATACTGTCTTTTTAGAGCAGAACGGACACTAAAGTTGGTATGATAATGTAAACTTGTAATGGTGATAATGATAAGATATACACGATTTTGCAATGATGTCATTGGTGTAAATGCAGTAATGACTGTTGGTCAGTCAGTCAGTCAGTCAGTACGCATAGACTACTGACTCTAAACTTTATTTTTATTTTTTTGCTCGATGCAGACAGGGTCTTTTGTTTGATCATTGACTTGTTATTCTCAGCCGCATCCAACAATAGGCTGGGTCATGCCACCACCACCACCACTTGCACTTTTGTGCTGTTGTGATTTTTTGGTCAGCTAGTCAAGTTAATTATTATGGACAGAGTTCTACGCAAGAAACGTTATCTCTGAGGTGAATTCTGTGTAAGCACTGTACTCCTTGTGCGGTAAAATAATTAAAAACTGTCTTTTGCCGTCAATTTCTAAATTATTGCCCTCATTTTTTTTTAAATAAAAAATAAAAAAATGATCGCAAAATTATGTATTAGCTGTCAATGTCCAAAGTACAGAAGAGTCACAATTTTTTGTGGGAAAATGTAGCGTAATGCACACGTTGTTGGTTTTGTACATAAATAATGCTGATAAAATTGCATGGCAAAAACCTTTTCAATAAAAAACATTTTAAAAAATTGCATCCATTCTACACACAAGATGCACAGCATAAAAAAAGCAAAAAAAAAAGTTTTTAATGATCAAACAATATGAAATCATAAGCTATTATGATCAATCAGCGATGCTATTATTGCCATTGCGTTATTTGAAATATTACTACAAGGTCCTCAAGGACGTTACACATGCACTTATATTAAAGTCGAATGAATCACACCTTTAATCTGAGTAAATGAAACCAACAATGATACCTACCAAATATTCTTATCTGGAAATAGTCATGTCATTTGTATGCAAGATAAGTTGAGCGCTTAAATAATATAACGCTAAACTGGGATATTATATTTTTTAAATGAGGGTGGTAATCTTAAAAATTGAATGTAAATAAATAGTTTCGTTACAATTTTATTTATTGTTGTGTACTAAAAAGATATTCCAATCCACACATCATTACGATGAGAATAAATAGCCAATTAAACTGGGTTCATTTGTACTGCAGCAGCAGCTATCAAATATTTTGATCACAGCAGTTCTAGTGTAAGTGTGTGGCAGGTACTTTGATAGGAATAAACTACATATTATTTGACATCATCAAAGGTACAACATGTTGTTGTTCATGATGATGATTGTCAAGAGATGGACAGGTAATGAACATGAACTACGAAACGATTGATAGGATGATGACGATGATGATGATGGTTGCGCTTATCAAATAATGTCATTTCAACCTCAAAGATGTGAATTTAGACTATCTTTTAAAAAGATTCGATGATACACGATCACAACTTGTACAAGTGTACACAGCTATTCCGAAATACAGCGTGTTTGACAGAACTAATTGTGCTTGCTCAATATGGGGCATTGTGACGTAAAGACAAAACAGAAGAAAAAAAAAACAGACCAAGTTAAAAAAAAAACAAAGTGTTTCTGCCTGAAATTTTAAACTGCGTTAGTTGGAGTAACTATAATTATTAATTATGGCTTTCGGAGAGCTTTCAACGTGCAGCCAATTTAATTGTAGTTTTGCCCTTCATGCAGACTAAAGGTTACAATGTGGACTGTTACGTTGTAAAACAGTTACTATTTTTTTAGACAAAAATGAATTGGTATTATTCCCACGTGCATGTGAATATATATTATATTGAGAATGGACACTGTTGGAAACTGTTTTTTTAGCAAAATGAAAAGTATTCACAATGCGCAATAACGGCACGTCCTCTCATCATAAAAAATTTATTGTAAGTCTTGTTCTCAGTCATTTTTCTAAGGGACTAGACACTAGACACACGCAGCCACAGCACAGTCTGCAAAAATTACTGCGAAAAAAAGCCATCATCAAATAGCTCATTTCATTTCTCTGCAAACCACCACTTATACATTTTTTATTACTTTTTTAAAAGCAGTAATTATTATTATAAATGAAGACTACTACTACTAAGCAAAATGCGCAAACTTTTTTGTACCCATCAAGTGAGAGAATATAATATTTATGATGATGTATAGAACATTGTACAAAAATACCAAGAAATCAATTTATTATTATTTTATGATGATTGAAACTGTAATAAACGTCAGTACTCAGAGAGAGAGAGAAAGAAAGAGAGGTAGTGTTCAGTCTGCAAAAGCTAAAGCTATAAGACAGTAAGGAAAGTAGAAAAAAAGACAGGTTGTCGTTAGATAGATAGATGGTTAGTTAAAAACAGAAAGAAATGCGTAAAGAATTGGGACCCAACAACAGTGTACCCAATTTGACAAGCAAGAAAAGGGAAATGATGAAAGAGAGAGAATGAAGATTGAAAAAGAGAAGGTGACAAAGAGTTTACAACAACAGGTTTGATAAACTATTAAATATATACAACATTTTAAAATGATCACAGAAGAAGTGTGTGACTTGCCGAAAGAATGTATATGGTGCACAGACCTCGGATGGTAGTAGTAATTAATGGCAATAAAAAGATGGCTGGCTATCGGAACAACAACATCACTTGATGATTGATGATGGGGAAGATGAGGGTGTCGATGCCGAACATGGTGGTTCAAAAGTACAACTTGTTGTGTGGTGGAAAGAGATTGTTGTGATTGAAGAGACAAGAGAAGAGGAAAAGCAGAAAAAAAGGAAAGTGTGCGGAAGAAAGTTAATTGTTGAAGAAACGACTAGACGGGCTTAACCGAGATGTCCAACTCCATGTCCGATTCCGTGTCCGTGTCCGAGTCCATGTCCGAAACCGTGTCCGTACACGCCAGGATGTCCAGCGACTCCCTTGTTGATAACTTGAGCTTGGAATCCTCCGTGAGGGGTGGAGATGTAGTTGACGGTACGGAGAACACCGTCGGGTTGGACAAGGCTGTAGGATCCCTTGGTCACGGCCCCATCGCGAACTTCAAAAGCAGACTTTTGGTCTCCGGTAACCTTGTCGGCAACTCCGTAGGAGTACTTGTAGGCGGGGTAGGCGTAGATATCATGGCCGATCCCGTGACCGATTCCATGACCAATTCCTGGGTTGGCAGAAACGGTAGCCACAACGGCGACAAGGGCAAAAGCAATCTGTATTTATTTATATAGCAATCAACACAAACAAATTATTAGTACGAACAATTAACTGAAAACTTTTTGAGATCACTGTTACTAAATTCAGAAAACAAGTATATTTTTATACTTACAGCAGCACGCATTTTGATTTTTATGTTTCCCTTTGGAAATCTGAGAGAGAACTTTTTTCTTTGCTAATAATGTTTTTATTTTTGTTGGCTTGAAGAAGCTGAAAACTTGAACTGATGACAAGATGTGAGTTGTGTTCTGTTTATATACTATGCACACGCCAAAACAGTTGACCATTTCGATGATGATGATGATGAAGGGGTGGGTGACTTTTGTGTAAAAACAACTTTTATCCCTTGTTTATCATCATCATCACTCTGTAAGGCTTCCTATTTGCATGGCATGTTTACCAACGCAGCATATTAATAATAAAGGTACACTCATTAGCCACATTATACATTATAGTCATCCAGAACAAATAATAATAATAATAATAATAAGATGCATAAAAATATCCTAGAAAATCTATCAATTTTTTTTGGAAGCACAAGAATTACTTGTACATTAACATCAGATACAACAACCTCTATAGTACGTGGGATTCAAGTTAAGTTGTACTTTGAGTACAATGTCATAATTTTTTTTTTTGCGTCGTACTTGTTTCTGTTTTTGTACTTTTTGCATATTCA
>JAHZMT010001852.1:0-10256 GCA_027743785.1 Sinhomidia bicolor | reverse complement strand
GAAACTTTTCTTTCGCTTTATTACACCTAATTTTACACTGAAATATCTCAAAATCACATGGCGTTGCCACTTTGCTACGTGTTGGCGTTGCCGGGTTTATTTTTTTTGTTTTTACCGTATGCCATGCATGCCATTGCCGTCAAGTAAAGTCAAGCCTTAAAAAACCTCTGCTCTGCTTTTATTATTATTATTATTATTATTATCATCATCATCAGCGTTTCTCTCGATAAACCCAAAGAAGAAAAAAGAGAGAAAAAAATGTTTTTGTCATTAATTTTCTCAGCGTCTGCCTGTTTCTGTCGTGAATGTGTACACTACTGCATGCATATTGGTGATGTTGATGATGATACTTTTTTTCTCCGTTTTGATTGATAGTTTAGAGGAACGTGTTTTGGGTCAGTTTTTGCACACACACAAACAGTCACAATCTTTTTCAGCTGGATAATTTATCTTGCACCCTTATTTTATGTAAGCAGTAAAAGCCAAGAAAGAAACGACCAGCTAACCAGAGCTCTATATATTGTAATTTTGTGTTGGCGTATGTGGGCCAGGGAAGAAATGAAAGGGAAAAAAACTTTTTTTGCAGTTTTGCGAATTGTGAACATTGTGAATATATACAATTTTTTTGTATTTTAACGAAATAATAATATAATTTAGCATAGGAAATAGCAAAACATATATATAGAATGGAATAAATGCATATAAATAAAAACTTTTTTTCGCTTGTTTTATAGCCATCATTTATCAAAATGATACTAATGATTAGTGGAACGTTATTCATGTGAAGTCTATCGTTTCCAAACTGGCAGAACAACGAAAGTATAAAATGCTTCAAAATCAATAATGAGTAATGACAGGATGGATTTAAGCATACTACATAATAACTGTTAGATTTTTTTAGAACGTCCGAGGCCATACTGAACATGAATTATGAAAATGACTTGGTTGTGTATGCCTACAAATAGACTGCTATAATAAAACCGTCTCTCTATCACATAAAATATATTCATCTATCCATCTATTCTACTTCACTTGTACATTTTTATTTTCGTATCTCCCAACCATGTAGTAGAACATTGCTTCAACAGACAAACTTTTAGGTATTCATTTTTTATTTATATATCTTCACCCGTGTATCTGTTTTTTTGATGTGATATTGAGCATAACAACATGTTATTGTCTGACTGCAAGTGAGTGAAATGTTGTAAAAAAAAGTAAGAGTGCCGATGAGTGTCATTCCTGTTGTTACCTTGCAGTTGTGTGGTGTTACCGTAATAATGATAATAATGAATGAAGTAGTTTGCCAGAACAAAGTTGGTTGTTAAATGGCTGTCACCCTACGTTTATTACTATTATTTTGCTTGCATCCTACACGTTTGTACGTAGTCGTAATCCTTTTTTACACTCAACAATAATTTACTCTTCTTCCTCGGAATTTACTGGACAAGAGTGTAAATATTTTAGCAATTTTTTTTTGCACAACACTTTTACTAGTTAATTTTTATTTGATTTTGCAACAATTTACTAATTACAAAGCAGCAGGAGTTTTTGCCATAAATTCTGTTCGAGTAATTTGGGAAATAAATATATATGTATACATATATGTGCGGACTAGTAAAAGTTATTGCATAGGTGGTAGTCTCTAATGATCAGCATTGATGCAAATTGGAAAAGACAAAAACGAGCATGAACCGTAAATGTCACAAAGTCAAACCACAAAAAGTGAACTGAAAAAACTAAATAAGTGTAATGTTGCCATTCCAAGTAAGTGTGTGTGAGTGCGTGCGGATAGATAGATAGATGATGCCTGTATGTATGTGTTTGTTTTACTAATCAGCTTCATTAGTCTGATTATGTAACACTTTTTTTCGTTTGCAGCAAGTAGCACGTACCAAACATTGACAACAAGGTTGTGGTTTGTTTTTTTGGCGTCTGCATGTTATCTCTGTTAGAAAACACAAACGTGTGCGCCACACACTTGTCGTAGTAACATTTGCAAAATTACAAGTAATTACGGACTACATTCAACTGTTGAAACTTTTGTGGCGACACTAACGGACCAAATAATTTCAATGTCATTGAGCAAGGTCACAAAAAGTTTTTATTTTCTCAAAAGGACAAATCAACAGCATAATAATAATAATTACCTACCGAGAAGAAACCCATTGAGAAAAAAATACAAACAAACGCCTGTGATCTTTTGATCAACACAAATAAAAACACTATCTCATTTTATTTCTTTCCTTGCAAATTTTTGCCTCCTTCTTCCTTCCTTCCTCTCTGAGAACGGTGAAACAAACAAATAAATAATAATAATATATATAACGGCGGCGGTGAGCCATAATTGAATCAACAAAGAAGTTGTTTAGGAAGCGCCGTACAGTTTTTGATCCTCGGATCAAAAGATTGGAAAGGGTGAAGATGAAAGCTTTATTATTATACAGGCTATTATGGTTTTCCTTTGAGAGAAAAAAAAATTGCACAAAACAATCACGCATAATAGATGACAACATTGGATTGTAGCGGGGAAAAGGGAGGTAGAGCAATGCAGTCAGGCATGATTGCCGATTTTCCTCTCTCTCTCTCTCTCTGTCTCTTTGTGTGTATACACCTTTATAAGAAAAGTGTACATAGATAAAATAGTAATGATAATAATGTATAACCTTAGTTTCTTTTAGGAATTATGTGAAGGTGATGTCTGCCACGATTACGTGCGGTTTAGGATTCTATAAATTCGATGATTTTTTTTTGTTCTTTTTCCTTTGTGTTTTTTTTTTTGCAAGATCTTTATCGATCCACACAGGATGAAAATTCAATGTCATCCTCCTCCCCCATATTTTCACTGGTGACATACTATAAAAAGGATGCACAATTGCCTCGTGCCCATTTGTTTTCTCTCCTTTTCTTCTGCCCACTTTCTTTCATTGCGCCATTGTTTTTCATGAGTTTTCTTATATTGCTTTTCTACCTAAATATTCCTTTTACCTTTTCCTGTTTTCAGCGCATATGAAAAATTAAAAGGGCTTTTCCAGTGAACAAAAAAAATTACTTTCTAAGTTTTTACCTTTCGGTTCATTTGACATGAAATCAGGGACGATGTTAATTGTCTTTTTATTGTGAGAAATCACAAAATTGAAAGCAGTCTGGAGAGAAAAATTTGCATATAAAGCTTTCTATGCAATGCAGTAAAGATATAATACACGTGGTTCCCTTACGATTTATTGTACTTGTATTCCAACAAAATGACTTTTATGTATTTGGCGGAAACAGTGCAAAGTTGGTAATAATACTACTACTGGGTTGAGTATGTAAATAATAATAATAATAACCAAACATGTACTAGATTTATGTAAGTCTTATCGTAGCGGAAAATTGCATATTTCGCAATAAACACCTGGACACGTGGCGCTATTTTCCTTTTATTATTATTATGTCTTTATCGAGAAAGAAAAGGGGAAAATTATAGTCTTTAGTGATAACTTGTACTTGTGAGACAGTAGTAGTGCACTCCATAAAGTGATAAATATTTGGTGAGAAGTGTAATGTAATGTAACACCCCCAGTGCAGAAAAATGTATGTACTCACTGCATTATTCATTTATAATCACCAGCATGTAATTCGACGCGTAAGAGTATACCATGCCTAATGCTTACTACTTCTACTTCTACCCTTTCTCACCACTCTGCTTCTCCAGTGCACTTCTCTGTCACTTGAGATTAATTATAATGTTTCTTATAAAACGTCCATGAAACCTTGGCTTGTCTCAAGGTGACTAGTGACCAGACTAGTAGAAGGCGGAGAAGCAAGAATACACACACACACACACAGCAAGTACAACAGTGTATACACAGCAGCATCATCAGCATAAATTGTTCACAGGGAAGGAGGAATCGATCAGTGAAAGTAGATGAAGAAGAAACAGACATTCAAAATAAACATGTTGAGTGAGAGGCAATTTCTCTCCTTAAATAAACATTAATCCAGCATTTTCCCGTGACCTTTATTCATCCTCCTCATTTGCTGCTGCTGCTGCTGCGACTAGTGTAACGAGCTGGCAACGTCGTGCAGAGAAAAAAAAGCAGCAGGAGCTCCTGTAGATCTTCCATGTGACTGTCTTATGTAAAATAAATAAGTACGTGCATCTTTCATCTTTCTTCGTCTTTGCTAAACAAAAGTGACAAAAAGACAACTAGCTAGTAGACTAGAGACGACACGCCATTTATCTGGAAAAATATGTTCATTTATTTAGCAAAAAATTGTATGATTCTATGTACTCCCGTGAAAAATTCTTTTTTTTGCCTACAAAAAAAGTTTTTTTTCTTACACACACATGATAAAATAAAAAAAGTTTCTGGCATTTTACTATCATGATTATCATGCCACGCAACTTGCCAGCTTGTCTTTTTTTAAAACTTTTTTTTCTCTTTTTTTACGTACAGTTATGTACAATAATGTCGCATTGCGTTCTTGTGTATCAGTAGAAAAACCGTGTAGACACCTTGTTTTTTGTACATTTTTTCCACAAGAAAAAGCGATAGTGAGTAGAAGAAGGGAAAGAGATGAGGAGACGTGCAGGAGGGAGTCGAGTGTGAGTGAGTGAATAGTGACACGGTGACAAATGACTTGTACCAAACGTGTGTTTTCTGTACTCTCAAAGAAAAACATGTTATTCACAACGGTATCATTGCCGTTGTTGTTGTTGTTGATGATGAATGATATTATGTTACAGAGATATGATCAAATTGATAATACCAGGTTCCTGCGACATTGGCAAGTGTAAAAAAGGTACACTTTGTTATTATTGGTTAGTGTTAGTATGGCTGTCGGTAGCACACAATTGACAATGACAATATGTATAGAAATTGCTCATAACAAGTTTACAAGTCTTTGAGTACGCGTGATATTATTGTCATTAAAATTATGACGTAGAGTAGAGGTGCTTTTTAAAAGTTGGATAATATTTTTGCAAATTTAATTATTGTTGTTTGAAATCTCATGGTAATATGGGCAAGTCATGTAGAAATCATGTAAAATCCAGTAAAATAGATGTACATACGTAGGTACCTCCTTTTCTAGCCATTGCACTCATCAATGTCATCATTATCATATCAATTAAGAATAACCTGTTGTATGTGAAAGGCTAGAAAATTGAAACTAAACCCACAATGACAAAGAGTGAGTGACACATGCAAACATGTGTAGGAAATGACTATGCTCATGTTTGTAGGACAAACATTACACGACATGACAAGTATAAGAAAGCAGAATGTACATACATACGTATGCCTATATATTCAGTTGAGTCTAACGAGAACCTTCGAAAGCGAAAAAAAGAGCATGTGAATCAATACAAAAGGAAATTGATTCCACAAAGAAATAATGAAGTATTGAAACGTTAACAAACTGAAGAAATCGATCCATTTCTGCAAAATACTATTTACACGTTTTGTCCTTCTTTTTTTGCAAAATGACAAGTTATGTCCCTATAATTCACAATTCAAATATTATGTGGTTCATATCAGTCAGTTGTGCATGCCAGTTAGGTAATATACTTGTGTATATACCTGGTCGAAACTAGAAAGAAAAAGAGAAGGCTATATTGCGATTAGGCATATTATTACGCTAAGTTGACATTCATTTTGGGTCGTCGTGTAAAACAAAATAAAATAGAAATACTCATTAAGCAAGCATCTAGAGAGAAAAAGAGAAGGCTATATTGCGATTAGGCATATTATTACGCTAAGTTGACATTCATTTTGGGTCGTCGTGTAAAACAAAATAAAATAGAAATACTCATTAAGCAAGCAACAAAAGCCATTTACACATGTCTTGTCATAAAATGCTTCTGCTCATACATGTCATGTCATCATCGTCTTTATTATTATAGCTATCTATACAGTTCTAAAAAAGAGATATGCCCGTCAGAGCCAGGCCGCACACACCGCTGCTGCAACCAAGTATTATTTACATGTGGAAGTACTTTTTTTACAATTAATTTTTGTCAAGTGTGTACTTCACCGCGCGATAAAAATGGCTAAAAAAGACATATTTTATTTGAATAGCTGGTATTTTCTTGGTGGCCTACCTACCTTGCCTTGGCAAAGGAATTTAATTTATTTAAATGTTTCATTGATTACAGAACAAAGCGGCATTTAAAAAAGACTGCTCTGTGCTGATAAATAAAAATGACGACATCATCATCATCATCGTCGTCGTGATCATCAAGTATAATAATAATTGTAATGAACGTAAAAGCAAGTCAATCAATTTCAATCTTGTTTCTTCCAAATACAGAGCTTTTTATCGCTTTCTCGATCCATGAGCAAATGAATTTACTCGTAGCACAAATTGACTCTGGCCATTATTGGGAATGTCAAATGTACAACAAAATTACTACAAAGTTGCTGAATACAACATTGCAACTAGCCAATTTTTTATGACTATAATACTACCACTACAGCTTGTTGTTCTGAATGTAAAGCTCATGGTGTAGAAGAGAAAAAAAAACAGTTTGTTTTGCAATAAGCTGATAGGGTAATCAAAAAAAGTGGACTTTATTTGAAAAACAAGAAAATTTGTTTTTTTTTCTTCTTCTTTGCAAAAAAATATTAATTACTTTACCTTCCTAAAAATCTCAGGGAGAAAAGGGTAATTTCTTTTTCACATCTACTTGTTTAAGAGAGAGGGTTGGTCCTGTTCTTATTAATATTACGACGAGTGCTCGCGTGGAAATTGGGTAAGCTGAGTAGGTTGAAACCTTGACTTGATTATTCAGGAACAATTTTTTTTCCTCTCCGTTTTATCAACTAAATGGCAAAGTCAAGTTGTGAATTTTTAATGTGCTGATATGAAACAAAAAAAAAGCATTTAAAAAAGCAGGCTTGATGATGATGATGATGACGATGATGATGATAATAATATTTTGTTAAAAGTGAACTCGGGGCCCATCCTATTATAAAATTGTTCAAACCCTGTAATTTTATTCTCAACAAAAAAGTGATGATGATGATCATCTGTACATACAAACATAGACATAGATTATTATACTTGCTGTCTTGAGTCTGTGTATATACACATGTTGATTCTTTTTTCAAAATCGTAAGTGATCTTCCATCCTCTTGAATGACAATTAAACAAATAATGTTACACTTTATGTACGATGATGATTTACGATTTAGTATGCATGCATGCACTAGCGACTAGCACCACCACCACCACCAGCACCGTATTGCTGAAAATGACAACATGTGTAAACCACTTTTTCCTCCTATATTTTGCGTGTGTAGTAATTACTGCTATTAAAATCTATTACCACTTTTCTACTAGTATTGCTTGCATGTAGGTACAAGCTTACGTACATACGCACTTCACGTTACGTTACAAATAATTACTGCCAACCAGAGGAGGCCACCAACGCATATAGCAGCATAATAATTAACTTTTCATTTGTGGCTTCATTAAGATAGCAGCAATAAGATATACAGGTCATCATGATGATCAACACCAACATCGTCGTTGTCAGCAGCATCTGAGCAAATTCAAAGAGAGCATGGACGAAAAAGCATGAAAATGCTTGTCGCGCTAATCTAAATCTTAGTTCCTTCAAACAAAAATTTCCAATGCGCTGCGTTGTAGATACAAGACTAGACAAGACTACTGGTTGACTACGATATGAGTGGTGGTGGTGATGAGAGTCAAATATATTTTTTTATTGTTTGTTGCACCCAATTTTCATGCAAAAATGAGTTTACGAATATTATCATCATGATCATCATCATCGTTGTCCCCATCAACCTTTAAACATTTCCAATTTTGGTAAAGTAGTGCTGAAATTGAAATAAAAAAATACTAATCAAGTGCATATGATTATAGTTAATTATCTCTACCCTTTTCAATGCAGTAGTTCTATTCTTCTACGCGAAGACATCTTATGGTGTCCGTCATTCACCTTACCACCACCACTACTGAACTACCACACACAAACTAGAAAAGCAATAAATGCGTTATATGATATATGAAGTTTTATTACAAATGACAGCATTTTTTTCTTTTCGTTTCTGCTCGTCATTTAAACAATTCCTGATAACATTGCTCATCGCTCATTCATTCATTTATATTATTATTTCATTTTAGTACGGTTATGTTATGATTATTTAGGATTCTTGACAATTGATGTCCTTTCCCAAATGGGATTTTTATGGGTGATTCATGACTTGCAAATAATAACGAATAAAAACTTGTCAAAAAATGTAAAAAGCAAACAAAACCAGCAAAATATATACATGCATTATTATACATGCAGCATGCTAGAAAAATGTGGTGGTGAAGCAAGCGTGCTGAACATCATAAAAATACATGAATGAACTGAACGAACGAACAATATAGTTTTCTTGTCAGGGAGGACAAAAAACACAAGGTAAAAATATACCGCTGCTGTAATGCTACTACCTCTATATATTATGCAGATGATGATGCATGCACTAAAAGATTAAAATCTAGTTAGGCATTGTTTTACTTTTTCGAGTGTATTTTTTTAGCAAAATGTGACCAAACTTGTCAGTTATATAATTTAATTCATTACTCTGATCATTTGACCCTATACTTTTTTTTGCACAGCCACATTAGAAGAGCGTAAACCCCCACGTAATAAAAAGGAGAAGCCAGCTAGTAAAAATATAAACAATGTACTGTGGTGGTGGTTGGCTTAACAGTAAAAATAATATACATAAAATGATTATGGTGATGAGGCAACTTTTTTTATACATGAAAACAGAAAGGAAATTGCTTGAGCTGTCTCGTAATTTATTGCAGTTCACAGCTACAGCTACCTTTGCTTAATTTCATGATTTATACCGCAAACTACTCTTCTCTTCTGCTTTTTTGTGGAATAAGCAGCATTTTTTTTGTAGAAAAAACACATAAAAAGAAAACAAGAAAAGATGAATTCCAAAGATTACGAAAAATATATATATTTTTCTCTCTATTAAATAATAATCCAAGAAGAGAAAAAAGACAAAGCAGAAAAAAATACCAAGAGTTTTAAAAAAATTGTTAATGTTGTGGGGGCAAAATCGAGGAGGAGGAGGTGACTTCAAAATTGTAGCGATTTAATGCTGGTGCTGATGATGATGACGGTGCTGGTGCTGATGCGTTGATTTTTAAGTTGCGTTTACAATAATATTACACATGTCTGCATGTATACACCTATCTAGTTTGTCTATGAGTTTATGTACACACAAAAGCTAATTTTATTGGGAGTGCATGTTCATAAAGTATCCTCATTTTCTGTTGAGAGTGACGGACGAGCAGAAGAAGAAAGAATACATGTACCTACCTACCTACCAACCAACTACATATTATAGATGTGTTTGCTTGCACACCACAAAACAAATAGGTATTATAATCCTGTGTGTGAGAGGAAAAGTGACAAGTTGAGCAGGCCAGGGCAGGGTTGTAAAAAATAATAATAGTCTCTTTTTTAGTTTATCTTACCCATCCTGCGTGACAGCAAACATGGGCATTTGTTACACTTACACTAGCCTGTCAAGAACCGCACAGCTATATTTTTTTTCTCTCCTCAGCAGTCAACCAGTCTATTTGCAAGTGTCTCTCTCATCATACCTACATGACGTAATGCTTTATTATTCATTCTCACCACCGCAGAATCGACTATAGAAAATATAGATGCTTGTACTTTTGCCTATTCTAATATAATATTATTTTAGTATAAAACAGAAAAATTATGTTCTTAGGTATTACACATATCATTATGTCTCTCACTCAAGCAATTTTTTTCTTCTTTGAGTTGAAGACAAGCTCACAACAAAGTTTTATGTCCTTGCCTTTTTGTTCTCTTGTTTGTGTGATACCAATTGGACGACATGCGTGCATTCCACCTATATAACCTAATATGAACAATTTTGTTTTTTTCTTCTGTGATTTTGATGTCTTTTCTGTCTTCTCTCTCCCTCCCTGTCTTGTTGAGTTTTGATATGTGTGTGAAAAAAAAATTGCGATGTATGTAGTATATATGTATGAAGTAGGTATCGTCTTCTTCTTGCGACGACACTTTTTTTTATTATTACACTTGTGTCTTGTCTTTTTGCTTCAAGTCAAGCCACAAAAAAATAATAAATAGGCTGTTTCTCAAATCTTCACTGCTTTCGCTACTATTTACTTTTTGCAGAGAGCAGCGAGAGAGTAGCTCTTGTTGATTGCGTACACACAGGCAGGACGCAGAAGATTGATGTTTATCT
>JAHZMT010001851.1:0-13873 GCA_027743785.1 Sinhomidia bicolor | reverse complement strand
TGTACACTCTGGGGAATGGCGAATGACGTCTGCAGTCCATGTTCCTTTAAATTAATTATTAAGAACGGCTATAAACTACTTTTTAATCTTGTTAGGATAAACATTTCTCCCTATCTTGAATAGCACACACATACACACGTGTATTCCGTACAACTCACATACATTTGCGCTGCTGCTGCTGCTGCTCCCAGTGAAAATTTCATTTCCGAGAAAGGAAGCATGTCTAATAATCGTGACAGAGGATGAAACTGCTCCAGGCTTTATTATATTGTTCTCTTTTGTAATAATAAAAGAATATACATTCATTCATTATCACTAGGTGGGCTACATTTTGTATTAGTGTGAATTATCTTTAATTATCACACGCATTATGGCAGTTAGTCAGTGGGCGTTTCCTTTTTTTCTCTATATATCGTCGTCACACTATCATTCTATTTTTTCTCCTCTTTTTACTTTTTAACAAGGTTATTGAAAGCGATAATATGACATGAACGAGCAAAAACAAGCCTGACTAAAGCGAAAGTACATAGAACGCTATATTATTATCTTATCATCATCATGTCCTTGTCTCTGTTTCTCTACGCCAGAAAAAAAGTACTAAAAACTGTATAGGTTTACAGCAAGAAAAAGAAGAACAAGATGATGATGGCTTCTCTGTAAAAGTAAAGTGAATGAATTGCTTGAAGGTCTTTCTAAAAATAATGTATACAGTCATAATGTTCATTTCTCATCATTTTTTCAAGAGAGGATATGGAACGCTTAAAAAGCAAAAAAGAAAAGGAACCTGCCTGCCTGCCATGAAAATTCTTAAGAGAGAGAGAGAAAAAAAAACTTTTTTTCGGATGATAACGTGCTATTCCTATTCCTTCTATGCCTCTCTGCCTTAAAAAGAAAGATAAATATGACATGAGAATGTAATATTATCTATCCATATTCCATATGCACGTATTAACAGAGCTTCTGTCTTGGAAAAGGAAAATAATTTTTACACACTGCTGCTCTCTCTCTCTCTCTCTCTTCTACTGTAGAGTCCAACTTTTCGTTTGCAAGTGACGTCTCAAGTTAAACCTCAATCATAAAAAAAATTTCGTCACAGACTGACGTGAAAGACTCTTTAGTAAGACTTTTACCACGAGAACTTTTTGGCAGTTAATGTTTTAAAGCGTTTCTCGGAACTCTTATTTTTCGCAAAATTCGCAGTGATGAGCGGAAAGGAGTAATGTTTAATATAAATGCATATCATTATATATTCTAATTTTTTTTACAACTAAATGTTTTCTGTGATTTTTTCTTTCTGTGGTGCTCCTTGTGAATATGTGATGTGTGCGGGGGCTGCTACTACTATTTACTCGACTGCTTCTTTCATGTGCATCTGCTGGTGATGTGGTCATGATGATGATCATTTGGTGATCGTATCTCTTGAATCTGCCGTTGTATAATAAACACTTCCACCAATAAAAAATATATATTTTTTATCACTGCTGCTGTTGCTGACTGTTCACTGTGTATGTTCACGTAATGCTGCCTAAATAAAATTCATCCCGATCGCTGCTATTATACTGCACTCGATTTACTACTTCACGTGTTGCACTCTTTGCTACTACCACACCACCATATTGCACTCAACCCAATTCTCTCATCATCAGCAATTGGCTCTTACCGTCTAAATCGAGTCCTCGATCAACTCGACGGAATGGCTTCTGCTGTTTCACCGAGAAGCCCTCTGTTAAACGCCGCTTTAAATGCTCCTATTGAATTTCTACCAGTGACGCGATTCCCAGATGAACGAACTGATGCCTTGCAGAAATTGGCCGTGGAGAAGGAAAAGGAGCGAGAGGTTATTCAAAGCCAGGTGGGCTATACCTTCTTTTTTCAAAAAGATTTTTCAAAAAGTTATTGCTCATTTTTAATGCTGCTAACACCGCTTTCATTTTAACCTTCATGACATGGCACGGTGCAGTAAATGTTGTGTCAAATATTTGCTGAGAAAAAAATACATGCTGCGATTTCAAATAAGCTCGTGAATTTTTCAATTGTAGCCTTATAGGACAACCCCCTTGATCTATCCGACTCCCAAGACAAAACCAGACATGGTAGATAATAAATTGGCTGGAAAAAAGCCAACCATTTTCCGTCCACTTGAACAGCGGGTATAGAGAGATAGATATACATACAAAATAATATATGTCTATATACACATAAAACATACCTACCTACATATTCCCTTTCTTTCCAAATAGTATCCTCTTCCATGCGTAGAGTAAAAATGTCGATTCGTGATATATACGTTTGATTGCATCTGACTTGTTTAGAATATCGTCGGAAATCTCAACTCAAATCAGGCTGTGGTTCACCGACAGTTTAACAGCCCACAACCACTATACTCCAAGCAGAATGTGGCCGAAGCCGTTTATGTTCAAACTGGCTACAATGTGTAAGTACCTACTATATATAAGGATGGTGGTTCACAAAGTTTTTTTTTAATTTAGAAAGCTTTTTGTTGTTTATTTACATTTTGGGGTTCATTGTTTGTGTCGATAATTAAATTCCAGAGGACAACCTCAAGCAAGACCAGCTGCAGCAGCTCCTCAGCAGCCGAGACTATTACCACAGGCGCAAAATATTCCACCTCCACAACAACCACATCCACCAACAACTGGACCAGTTCATATGGTCCCAGACCAGCTTCCTGAATTCAATCCACAGAAATCTCCAACGTTCAGAGCAATTATTGAGATGGAGGGTTTAGGAACACTTCAACCAGCTCCCAACACTCAAACAATAAAAGCGCCTGCACTTGCACCTACACAAAAGTATGCCCACTCTACCGCTCCAACATCTCACGTAAGCCATTTTATCTACCTACCTTACCCACTCAACTCTTTTAACAGCCATAATTCGATTGCTGTTGTAAAACATTTCATTCAACATTTCCCTCAAAAACTTCATAAATCATTCTCGAAATTGGCATACAAATATATGCTGACGTGACTTTTCCTCGATAAACGACTTCCACTATCGCCCTGTTAAACATGTTTTGCTCAACACACTCATATCATCATCATCTTCTTTTTCTCTTTCTCTTGCTGGCTGTCTCCTTGATGCCTTTTGCTGTTTGTTTTATCCACAGTTGAACTCCGTTGGAATGCCAAATGATCGTATTGCACAAAGCCACTCTTTCCGGCGCTTAATGCTCAGTTTGACTGAGTGAGTGTGAAGAAGGATGAAGAAGAAAAGGAAAATAAAAGCAGGAAAATTTTCATCACTCTTTCTCGATTCATTCATATTCATGAGAATTATTGAGTGGATTTCGCCTTCACGACATAATAAAAATGAGGATTTCATTTACAATGGACTGGATTAGCATGCTTTCCATGCATGCCAATCACCATGTTCTGCTTTTCTGAAAAATAAAATAATAAAAATAATAATAATAAAAACTCTTGATATTTTCGACAAGTACTTATTATTACACTAGTAGATATTATAGTTATTAACAGGTTCAGCATTACTTTTATTATGATTATAAAAGAGCAACTAGAAATCTAGAAATGTAATAATATACTATCAACACTACCAAATCCAAAACAGTATGGTTATTATCATAAATGATTTTATTATCTGATCTATACTATATTTAAACACCAGAAAACATAGAATATTTTTTAAAAACTAATCATTTTGAATCGGAGATATATATTTCCACAATAAGATATTGGTTTTGGATCAGATCTAGCAAATTCTGAAAACAAGAAAATTGTAATTTTTAGCATAGCCCAGTATGTTCGTACATATTTACATTATTATTATTACTATAAGTTAAAAATATTATTTATGTTTATACAATTATGATAATATTATGATGATTGCTGATGATGTATATGTGGGACGTGGGAAAGCTTGATTTTCAATCGTACACTATTATAATAACTTATAATAATAATAATAATAAACATGTATAAAAACTTAGCGCTAAATCAGTTACCTGTTTTATTCAACGATAATGATAGGCTGTTTTTTTGTTAAGTCAAGTGGTAAGGATCAGAATAATGCGATTAGCAGTAGTAGTAATAATAATAATAAATGAAGGTATGTCTTACTGATTTGTGAGTGAGTCTAACTGAAAAAACCTACACGGTATATTACTTACATAATTCTTATATTATTTGGTAATGTACAGCCAGATGCATCTGTAAAGTATTTTTGTTTCTTAATAACATATTCTATACATATACCTATGTATATTACCACTTATCCAAACTAACAATAATATTATGTATGTATTATATAAAGCGTATCATGAAAGTAAAATGATAAAAAAATCACTAGGTGGTGATGGTATAACCGTTAATAACTTATGAAAATGTATGAGAATATATTATGTGGAGTGAGAGAGAGTAATGAATAAAGATGGGAGAAAGTTGGAACTGGAAGAATGGTTGCACAATACCCCAGCATTATTCTATTGATTTGTTTGACAGTCATATAGAACGGGTATCACCATTTCATCACATTACATTACAATTTGATGTTGTTATATACGCATCTTTGAATGGTTGGAGAACAAAATAATGTTTTCTCTTCCCCATTTTTTCAGTAAACGCTAATATTTCACTTAATTCAATTTGTATAAAAAAGGGCAAACCGTAAAAGTGTTTGTTTCAGAGAGAATAAAAATAACAATAACGAAAACATTATTCTAGGATAATTGTCGACAAACAAGCAGAGATACAACAAGAGCCATAAAACCTGACTGACTGATATTTATTTAGCTGAGTGCTAAATGTAATCTTGCTACCAGTAATCCCTGTTGTGGAGGTAATGGTATATAAATGTATATAGCTGCTCTGCTGAAAGCAAACATGCACAACAAACAGCGCAAAAGTAGCAAACAAAATGAGCGAAGCCATACCGATGCATTACAATTTACAACATACGTAATAATAATAATGAAAATGGACACTTTTCGTGAATTAAATTACTGAATACATTATTGTATTTACTCTTATAATATGCTATTTTCCCTGTGTGGTTGGTCGGCCGGCAGATCCATTTTGAATCTAGATTTTTCTTTTTAGATTTCCACAAAAACGCATATAAAACCGAGCAGAGGTAAAATTCAGCAAAGTAGAAAAGCGCTGTGTTAGTAGCGACTATATATAGAAAGAGAAAGAGCTGCAAAGCTAGCATATCGCGAACTTGCAGACGGTAGAATTTAGTTTAATGAATAAATAAATGGACAAACATCTTGGCTTTACGTTGGAAATAGGCGTAATCTAGAGTCTTTCATGAAATATGCATTTTACCATACATGAAAGCGAATGAGATTCTGTGCATATATAAAATTGGAGAAAAGGACCACGCAATTGGATGAGGATAATAATACAAAAAAAGTAACAAGGCTCACTAGTCACTGCTTTCAACTAACTCTGCTAAGAGTTCAGCTCATATTTATAACAAGTACAAAGGGAGAACGAAGACGCCATGTCAGACAGACTTAAGAAGAAGTTTTATTTACGTGAGTTGAGCAGTTTTTGTAGGTACATATAGGTGATAGGATTGAGAGACCTTGCCTTTTTTCAAAAGATCTGTGTGCAGAATTGGATACAAAAAGGGTTTTTGAAAGCAGCAGTATATAGCCGGAGGAGAAAGAAACAGAAGATTGAGTTGGCGATGGTGATGAAGTATAAAGCCAACACACCTTTCATTTCTTTTCTTCCAGCATTGTCCTTCCCTTTTCTTTTGTAGAAGATGCCGCCGACTTCAACTTGGAAAAGGAACTGAACAGGCCAGATTCATGGAGATACATGGAAAAATGAAAGTTTCCTGTGATATGAACCAAGTAGCATGGAAGGAGCAACACATACAGAGAGATAGATGGGTACATATATTCAAACACACACACTCTTTCGCATGGTTGGTGAAGGGGGAGAATAGAAGAAGACGAAGACGAAAGAAAAAGACAGTGAGTGAAATTGGAAGTTGGAGCAGCTCTCCTACAACAACAAAAAAAGTATTCACTCTTTTTACTCCCTGGACTGTTTTTCGTATATACAATATAGCGTTAGTTATCGCCTCCAAATAGTATTGTAACGGTGTGGTAGTCAGCTGGAATTAGGGAAATGCTTTCTCCTTTCAAAAAAGAAGAAAGCAATATCTCTTGCTTAAGCATTTGATTTCACTTGACTGGTTAGGAAGTTGGTTGTATAGTACAGTAATAATAATAGTGATGCTCGCTCCAAGCTCCCGTTTATTGTAAGGCGAAGAAAGGGAAAGCAGCGGCTTTTAAGACAGCTTTACACACACTTTCTCCTCGCACACGCTTGCAATCGCTCTTGCTGCACGGAGGATCACTGGAGCGGAGTTTTGTTTGGTATTATTTTTTTGCTAGTACAATTTTGCTGCTGCTGCTGCTCGTGTTGTTGGTGGCATCGCCGTCTCAAATAAAAATTGCTACTAGTTTCTTCTTGGCAGGCAAGTGGAAAGGTAACAAACGCCACTGATATACAGTTACTATTATTATTATTATTAGGTCGATAGAGTAAAAAAATGGGGAAACTCGCGGATACTCTGCGGAAGAAAAAGGCACTTCCCACAAGATTTTTAATTCAGCTAACTAGATTTGCAAGCATCAAATATTTACAACTGGTTGATTATCTTCATACAAGATGCAATCCAATCCCCTTGGCCCTGTTTCGAATCCTCTTTGGTAAGACAGTTCACATTTTTATACGGTTTTATTTCATTACATATTATTGTTGTTGTTGTTATTGTGTTCGCTGTTACAGTACTCTTCTGTACCAACTTTACAACCCATGCTTTCTGTGCTTTTGTTTTCCCATGATAATAATATACGTGCTAACGCTTCTCGCATTGACCTCAAAGTGCCATATAAAAGATTCAAGCTAGGGGGAAATTGCTATTTACAATTTTCATACGCAGAGAGTTTCATTATCAGACATGTGAGAAAAAACATTACTAGTGTAACATTCTCTACAAATCGATTCAAAGCTAGCTCTGTAAAAAATAAGTAAAGTTCCGCTTTCGCTCTTGTTTTACTACTACTCAAAAGCAAAGCATGTGCACGGAAACTGAATCTTGAGTTGACTTGAGTAAAAAAATAAAGATAGTTGTGTTCATTTTTGTGTCCATTTCGGTTTTTTTATATTATTGCTCCTGCTAGCGAAAGAAATGATCATTTTGTCTAGAATGCACGTACAACTTGCATGGCATGATTTAGTAATAACGAGTATTGATCATCATCATAAGAAGTTTTCATACAAAAATATGGAAAAAAATAAACTTTTTTCCCTCATGAACCGGAACGCTTTTATGTGAAAAAAAAATTTGGACAGACTTGTTTCCTCTTATACAATCTTACAAATTTCCTCTGTCTCTCCTTCTAGGATTCCTTATGTTCTTGGATGTTCCGCAGGAGAGAGGCTTAAGTGATGCTGATATTCGATTCGGAGATCCCAACTATTGTTTCTTTCCCCTTTTCGATTGGGTACAGCCTCCTGCAGTGCAGCAGGCATGTATTTTGTACTCAATTATGTGGGCAGGTAAAGTAGACGAAAAAAATAATATTATTTACTACTACTACTGAAATGCGAACTACTATTTTGTGTCGCCTTATTAACTTCATCATCATCATCATATAAGTAAGTACTCTACAAGGAGGGGTACAGAGAGAAAGAGGTAAGTGGTATAAAAGTCGGCTTATGCACTAAAACAAATATTTGAACTTTTCTCCGTGGTGAAACAAACCACACCACAGGCTCAATCGGCATGATGCTCGGGCTCAAGTTTCGTCTTTCATGTTTACTGTACCTGTGTCCGTACGTGTACTTTTTCCTGCTTGACAAATCTCGCTGGAACAATCACTCCTACCTGTTTGCTTTGTTCACACTATTGCTCACCTGGTCTGATGCTGGAAATTACTTGTGCGTACCATTTCAGCTTTTCAAAATTTTTTTTATACATTTACACGTGTAAAACAAATAGTACAAAATGTACATGTTTATTTTCGAGTATGTTGGAGCTGCCTTGATAGAGTGTTCTCTTTTCTTCTTTCCAAAAAACTCATAATAATTGTAGATCTATTGATGCCATTTGGCTGAGAAAGGAAGAGAAAAGGAAAGGAGTTCCCAAATGGAATTATTTTATACTAAAGTTCCAAATATTCCTTTTGTATTTTTACGCGGGAGTTAAAAAGTTATCAGACTCTGATTGGATCAATGGCTATTCTATGAAACACTTGTCAAAGCATGCAGTATTTTCACCGCTCAAGTAATAATCCCCGATATTTTATTCAATACGGAACTTTTGAATAACGGCATGTGTCATTTTCATTGCCTGCAACCAACTTTTGAATAAATATAACATAACTTTGTACAGAATGTTCACCAACTCTGACATAATCGATTACTATATGGTGCATATGGGAGGGCTAATTTATGACTTGACCGTGGGATTCATGCTCAATTTTGACCTGTCAAAGAGAACCGGCTACTTTCTCTCGTTTATGTTTCATGGTCTGAATAGTCAACTATTTTATATCGGTAATAATGTTAATAATAAATTACGTATATTATTATGCATACCTTAAATTATTATTCCAGCAAATATTTTCTAACTAACAATTGCAAAAAAAATTTTTTTAATTAATAAACAACAGCACTTTTCATATATTGCTTATATGCTTGGTTGAATTCTGCTAGGAATGTTTCCCTACGTTTGTCTTGCCTCGCTAATACTCTTTTGCAAACCCGACGAGTTTCCCTGCTCACTGTTCAAAGAAAATGCAGCAGACGCTCATAAAGCAGAGAAAGAAGAGACGGGAAAAACCATACGGTACATATTCATATATACAGCGACGCAAATACTACTGCAATTGTTATGAAATATCTCAGTCAACTTTGCTGTAGTTTGTAAATCTAAATTTAATACTATTATGATCGTAATAACAATCACTAAATAATTTCTTAGGAGAAAAAAGCTCCATAATTCAAAAACCACATCTAAAAAGACAAATGAGGAAACATCCAACACTACAACGGGTAAAGTTTTTTTCAGTAATTTTGTCTTTCCCATCAATATCAATATAAATTATTATGATCACGCCATTTACAAGGTTTTTTGTGAAAAGTAAATAGGGTTTTTTTGCTGTGTTACTTTTTTTCGCTAGTGCTTCTTCTTGCCTATATTTCCATTCAGCTAGTTCTTCCATACACCCATTCCATAACACAGGGTTACAATACGTGGACTAATGGATTGTACGGTTATTCCTGGGATATGATGATAAACTCTTGGGAAACACTCCATCAGAAAGTGACTGTTCGAAACTTTGAAACAGGGGAAGAGCGTTACTTGGACCCAGATGTACGAGAGTAAAATCTATATATTTTCCCCATTTTTTTCGGGTGGCATGTGCATTACATAAATTTGATCTTTATAAATGTGCTACTTACCTATTTATACGTGGCATTATTTTTTTATTATGCACATACATACGTACTATATTTATGTTCTCTGTATTTTGCGTAGGTGTGGGTGACAAATGATCGGTGGAGCTCGCATTCGGATATGGCCATTGTAAGTGTTCTTTTCATGCTGAAATACATGATTTGCAGTCGCATTAATTTCCTGAGCTATAAAGATGTGTGCAGTGTAGTTTCTGTACAAAAGGAATGTGTCCCTTTTTTTGTATTCATGTCGTTCTCGCTAATTTATTATTATTTTTTCCCCTAAGCAATATGCTGGATGCATCGCACGAAATCTGGCACGTTTCAACATCACCACCATAGAAATTTACATGGATGTGTGGAAGTCCCTAAATGGCCGTTTTCAGCAGAGAATGTTTGATCCACGCGTAAATATACTAAACGCGCCGTGGTCTCCATTCCAAGAGGTAGCGTGGGTGCTACCTCTGCTAAGACAATTTTCTCACTACCGCCAGGAGCATTTTCAACGGATAGCAACGGAAGTCTCAAACTGGACGGATTCTTCTGACGTCATATTCGTGGCAGATTTTCCTGGTTTGTACCTGGAAAATTATTTGCCCAAGGAGTTGGGAAACATTAGCATCACCGTTCTCTCTGGAGAGATAATGATTGAGCAGAAAGGTGATCCTAATATAACCCTAGCCAGAACGAATCCGACTGTTGGCAGTATAAACGACAATACAAATAAGGGTGAGGTTACAACTTCCACCAAGCACGGAATTAAATCTGGAGAATTCCATAATGTGCACGTTGTCTCCTTTCCCAATCCTTCCTGCTACATGTACACGTACACAAATGAGACTGCAGATAAACTTAAACGCACTAATGGTAATGGTGACGACCATGACGAGAATGGCGCGGGAGTGTTCTCAACTTTCTCCACGAGTTGGGAAGGATTTCAGGAATTCGCTTGGGAAAAATACCAAGAGTTTGCAACTAGTATTTATCTCGTTGCTAATGCTCATCTAAACCTCTTTTTTGACGTTCCGATGGTCATTCGGAAAAGCATAAACTCTCCAGACTAATTTCGTTTTATGATGACTACATACCATCTTACCAAGAGAAGCAACGCACAAAATTAAATTAAAGTAGTAGTAACGTAATAATAAACGAGACGTAGATTTTCATTAAGCTGGTCGTTGGGAGTTGGAATGAAACTTATATACATATAGGTACACATATAAATGAAAAGTTGTATGCGCTTATATTTTATAGTCAAGAAACTGGTGCATATGATTGTGTAGATAAGCAATTTTGCTGAAGAAAAAATAAAGAAACAATGTAACAGAATTTCATGATAAGTGATAATAAGCGAAAGTCAATCGAGAATAAAATGTCTCTTGAGTGTTTTGAAACGTTTTTATTACGTTTGTAAATATAATGATAGGTATTACAATGCAGTGTATAACCATCATTATTATACCGTATAATATAAGTGTAAATTACCTCTATCGGAAGAAAATGTAATATTTTTAAGATTTGGAACAGTTGCTGTCTCACTTGTAATTAGAATTGTTTTTTTATACGTGCAAGAGAGAAAGTAGTAGTAGCAGCAGCAACAACAGCAACAACAACTGTTGACGTGGTCGTAAAGCTTAAATGTAATTGTAATCATATTTATTGTAAAGTCATCATATATATGTAATTTCAGAATTCTGCACCATTTGTATGTATTCCGTATTATATGTGTAGTTGAAGAGCTTTTGAAATTGTCACAGATAAAATCTTAAAAGCAGTGTGTAGTGCTTAAAGTATGAATAAAATGATCCCGTAAATACTTAAAACAACGTTTCAATGCGATAAAAATGTCTTATAAAACTAATAGTCGTGGTGTGACGTGTGTGTGTACGTACATTGTACAGTGTACATATGGAGTATAGTAGAATAGTAATGATAACAGTAGTAGTCGTAGTACAATACCCAAAGACAGACATGGAAAAATATTGAGAAAAAGTTAACCGTGCATTATCCTTACGTTACCTATTTTTTTAAAACTATGCATAGCACGAATAAATTATTGATTTGATATCAAGAACACCTAACGTGAGGCATTGTTTATGTGATTGTTGTTACTCGTGTTGAGCCCACTGCTGAGTCCTTTGTAGTAATTGGAAAGAACGGTCCATGCTTTCGGAGCCATGAAACCGTCTGGAGGATTTTCACCGGATCTTGCGAGCCCTGCAAAATAATTACAAAAAACATTTTTAAAATATAGTTTTTTATGTGTCTTTTTTAAAATCCGATTATACGCATACCTCGCATTTTAGTTCCAGAAATAAAATCAAAATCTTCTTTTCTCTTTGGATCAAAGAAAGCCATTTGTTTGACACTTTTGTCGTAAGCAGCCACGCGGAATGGGATGATTTCTAGGCCAGCTAGACCTGGGGCCATTTTCAAAACTCTTGACCCATGAGTAGCTTCATACAAATCGGTTCCAGGAATTTCCGGATGTGGCAAACCAGCCGGATCCCGTCCAACAATGTAAAAGTTTGCGCCAGCATTGAGTCTGGACCTGAAATATAATTTAATTTAAATATGGTCATATTTTTGTTTTTGCATTTAATTAAGTATATTATTATTGGCATCTCATTTGACAATGCATATTTTATTACCGTGCATGCCATTGTACTTCAGTTGGCCCGGCATACATCATTGGCGACGGGAAAATGGCAAGAATAGTGCGGTCAGGGTCGAGCACACCTTCTTCAAGAACAGCCAAATGTTGTTCAATGCGAGTTGGCAGTGGCACATCGTCGTCTTTGGTCCATCCACCAAGAGGATGCAGCAGAAGAACAGGCTTTTTGTATCCATATTTCTCTTCAAGCCGCTTTTGCGTATCCTGTAAGGGATAATCGTTACGCAGATGACAAATGAATGAGGGATGAACGTCAAAAGTAAGCTTATAAATAATGTTAATGTGGCAAATCAAGTGTGGCCAGCAGTCAATAATAGACATATAATTAATCATAGCTAAAGGTTCTTGGGTCAAGTATATACTTCATTTATAGTTTGCTCCGCAAACGCTACATACGTACCTGCATCAATAGAGCATGGCCATTGTGGATTGGATTACGGAGCTGGAACGCAAACACAGCATCTGCTTCAATTTCTTTAATTCGTTGTCTGATTTCGTTTGGAGTGAGTCTATATGAGTCTAGACCATCGTTCCATCGTATTCTTTCAAAAACTTCTAAATCTCCACCAACCAACCAGTCGCCGCTTTCAAGCACCATCTGCATAATTTAAATTTAGATTATCATCAACGCAAATATTCACAACAAATTGCTATCATTTTGTTCAAACACACACTTTTACGCTCAGCGCTGGTTTGATTGGCCTACAAAGTAAATCGGTTACTCGTTCAATGACAACTTTGTGATTAAGAGGTCATTAAAGCAAGTGATTGACCAAAGTTCACGATAAGTGTTTTGCCTTTAAATATGCAACAAGCTTGTAACATTTTTTATGCACATTACGAAAAGTATTTTGTGATTTTGCATGGGCATAAATAAACTGACATAATGAAGACAGAGAATGAACGCAAAAAATGTGCACCATTCAAAATGTCAGCGAGCAAATCATTTTTTACTTATCATTATGTTACTGCATATATTCTTGCCTTGATGTATGGATGTTTTGGAGAGGTTGTTCCCCATTGTCTAGCACATCGTTCCTCTTTCCTATGAGCATAAAATTCAGGATCCTTCAACAACGCAACTGGTCGAGATTTGTACGTTAGGCAAATCTGAGACGAGCCTTCTAGTCGTTCCTTGTCTGTGGTGGAAACTGGCAAGGCAATGACCAGAGGCATTGTAACAAACTCATCTTTGACAAGTGCATTAAAATGGAGAACCTAGCACAACAATATATTTGTGTCATAAATATTACAGTGTATTGAATAGCATGTAAACTTAAATTTGCACACATCGTAACTGCAAATAAGTACCTGCAGAAACTGGTCCTCCTTCATAAATCCTTTAAGAGGCGTAGCCCAACCCTCAGACAAGACTTGAATCCACTGCAAGTCCAAATCAGTAATTGCCATTGCTGGGCTAGTATTAACTGCATTTAAGATCTCTTCTGATGACTTGTCAGTGAATAACTCTGGAACTGTATCGACCGCCTTCAACTCTGATGGGAGAATTCCCTATGTAATAATTAATTATATAGAAAAATAAGCATAAATTCACAGGAACTCTTATTTGCGGTAATTACAGAATTTGATGCCTAATTGATTACCTTTTGCACTAAAAGATCAATCACCATCATCATACTGTCCTTCACCCCCATTCCCACAGTGTTGACCGCAATGTCAGGATTTGACGGGGGTTCATAAGCCTGGTCAATCCCCGTGAATCCTTTAATTTGGC
>JAHZMT010001850.1:0-10282 GCA_027743785.1 Sinhomidia bicolor | reverse complement strand
ATAATATGTATGGAACCGGAGAAAACCAGCAGATTAAATAAATAAAATAATGTAAAGGAGGTGTTGTACACAAGGTTGTAAGCATGGTTGTTGTAGTCGTACGTAGTTGAGGAAAAATGATAGTGACTTGAGAAGAGAGGGACATGCATGAACGCTTTTAATTAAAAACGTGGTTTATTCAGGATATGAAAAAATAACCCTGACTGTGCGGCAATAAAATGACGACGACAATGATCCTTGAAGACTGATGGTGGTGGTGATTGACCAGAAAAAAAATATGATTGTGTGAAGAGAAGTTTTTTTTAGATGAACGAAAATAAGGTATTGACACAATAATAGGCTATTACTGGAGAAATGCTGATTTACTGCTGTATAGTTTGCCCACCACACCACAGCTGAAACTTGTAATGGGCCAGAAAACTGCGAATATGTAAGATTCTGTGTATGACTAGTTGGTGGTGTACTTTTGTGCTTGGTAGCTTTTTATGTGTGTAACTCTACCAATTTTATGATTATGTTCTTTTCTTTAAGTAGCATAAATAAAAACGTTTCCCTTGATATTATTATCAAGTCATCTAATAGAGCATGAGCAAGCGCTAATAAAATATGTAGTTTGTTGCCTACTTTGTAGGAAGTAGGAACAACGGGAACACTGTTGTAATAATAACAAGCACGTTAGTATTTTTTGACGACGACGACGAGGAGGAGGAGGAGTTGTAGGTAAAATATGACTTGATAATCTTTAGATAAAGAGTTTTATGTTTATTAAGTATATACCTGTTTTGGCATTGCTGACTTTCACCGGGACCTCAGTGTAAACATGCATGGCGCACAATAATGAGTACATCTGTACAATTATTATTACCTGCTCATGCTATTTTTATTCCGGCATTCAGACATTTTCCTGGAAGCATTTGAAATAATGTACGAGCCAAATCGATTTTCCAACTTTTCTTAATACGCCGAATTAGCTCTTCGTCTTATTCTTAGTTACTCAACGCTTAAATACAACGCACAATATANTTCCTGGAAGCATTTGAAATAATGTACGAGCCAAATCGATTTTCCAACTTTTCTTAATACGCCGAATTAGCTCTTCGTCTTATTCTTAGTTACTCAACGCTTAAATACAACGCACAATATATGTGTGTGTACTGGCTGCTTACATTATTTAGAGAAAAACATGTCATACGTAACCGGCATTATCCTAATGAAAGAAAAAGAAATACCTTGAAAGACTTTCTCCCCTGCTGCCGTCACTTTCTAAGGATCATGTGAAAGCATGTATGTATGTAGGTAGGTATGTATGTATGTATGTGTGCGTGTGCTTAAATTGGATAAATATGGCTCAAACCTACATTCTATACATAGGTGGCTAATATATTATTATACATAGTATGAGAAAAGCTTGTTTTGACTTGGCTCGGCTTAATTAACTACATTATAGAAAACATTTTAGTTTACTTTTGTTTCCATTCTCCAGTAAAAAGAGTTGAAAGTATTTTCCGCGAGTCTACATTCTGGATACCTGAGCATGTGAGTAGGTATACCATTATGTGCGTGTGTGTTCCATGAATCAAATATGTTTATATAACGAGGAGCCAGCGCTAATAAGTAGCATTAACTCTTTGATAGTTTCTATATTATATGATATGATAGTCTGATAATAGTAGGCAATAGGCATGTAAGTATATCTCTCTATAGCATTGTATATAAGTGTTGAAGAAACCAAGAAATAATAAAGCCAAGTGTTTGCTTGTTACTGGTTTGTTCGCAATAATCTGTATAAAAGATATATGAGCTGCTGAGAGAAAGAAAAGGTTACTTACAGTTTCACAAGTGCAGTGCTTAGTTTGTCTAACGAATGTATGTATCTATGTAGGTATTATAAACGAGCTACATATTCGCAATGCAATAATATTATTTTATGCAACTGTTGGCATACATGTATCTACACTTCTGATAATATAAGTTTATATATATAAACCTAGCTCTATATGCAGATGTTATTACACGGTAATCCCAAAGGGAAAAATTGAATGAGATTATCAGCAGAGTCAAATTACCGTATCAAATTACACAACTGACTGATGTGCACATACAAGTTGCTACATTATAGCAGCCGCAGCACAGCGTTGCATGATATGATTTGTCTTGTCGGCCGGCATATATATGATATCCTGCATCTTGCCACATAATACATATTGTATGTCCCTACCTATTGTACAATATTATGCTATATGCTTCGTGAACCCGACCATGCCGACAATAACGAAATGCTTTCATCCAAGCGATTTAAGCTGGTACTGTTCTTGTTGGTGAAACTATCATCGTCATCATCATCATCATGAGCATCGTAACGAAAAAGATTATCTTTCTCTGGTATAGTAAGTAATATTTTCCCCTGGATGTGGCTTGGTGCATGATGACAAATGATATATCACCCGGAATAAAATAATTGAGAAAAGCAGCGGATGAAAATAAACAATAAACTATAGCTAATGATTTCCATGAAGGCTCGTTGTTGCTTTTACAGAAAAGCGGTCTGGCGTGGCCGGAAAGAGTGCGGGTTTTCCACATATATATTTTACATCCCGCAAGCCTCTGACAAATCGCTTTGTGCGAGTACAGCTCTGTATATGGTGGGGGTTTCTGTTGAAAAATGCTTATGTAAAAATTAGTGATGCCTCATGTGTGCTTTGTATTTTGATCGCTAGTCAAGATCATCATGACACGACCGACGGCAAAAAGCCATGTTTTTTGTTATACAATTTAAAATATTAACAAAATTGCCACGCAATTATGCAGGCGTTATTATATAGACCTCCTTCCTTTCTCATCAGCTCCTCTCCGCGATATACAAAATTGAATAACGAATTGACACTTAAAATTATTCAATGTGCTATTCGTATATAAAAAAACTGCTACACAACAACAGCCACAGCAGCACACACGAGCAACTGACAAGCACACAATTATTATTATTACTACTATTGTCGCTTTCGGCAGGATTTTTGTTGTCTTTTGCTTCTGAAATGGGCATGTTTTCAACTCCAATAAAACATCATCATGATAAAACTATGAAAGGTGGAGAAAAGCACATGTGCAAAAAAAGGATTATACATTTTCTATGCTGCAGAGGTATAGTCAGAATGCCAATTCTGTTATTGTTCCCAGTTAGAGTAACTGTCACATGAAACCGTTTATGCCACTGAATAATGAATAAGGCGATTTTCTCCAGTTGCAGTTGTACTGTTATGAAGGGATATATTGACGTAGTCCTATGGTACACCTCTCTTTCTGAAAAAGCATATTATGCATTAATAAAGCTAAAAGAAGAGGAATAATAAACGTTCGATTTACTTTAGTTGACTTGAACCAGAGTTCACTCCACTTTCTTTACCTGCAGTAGTTGTAGCGGCGTTAGGAAATGATTATAATGATTACTGTTTATTTTTTAGTTTTGTACATTTGGACTCAGCTATACAAATAAAGGGATATCCTGTCTACCTACACATTCACAAACAAATAAAGATGCTCATTTTTACCTTTTCTTTACATTTGTCCTCATGTGTGTGAGCTTTTTTATGTCGTGTGACTCGTGTGAGCGCCGCGCTGTGCGTGTCTCCATGCTTGGAAATGCCAATAAAATACTGTTTTGCTTTCATAAATATGACGAGTTCATTCATTCATGTAAAAATTGCTCAGCGCTTGTGGTGAAACTACTGCCGTTATCTTTGCGCTCGTAACATATCAGACATTCTTGTACCTATTAACTTAATCGGATGAAACTCAATTATTTTTTACCGATACTATAAGCAAGGACGGAATGCCAGTTTTTGTACATTTGGACTCAGCTATACAAATAAAGGGATATCCTGTCTACCTACACATTCACAAACAAATAAAGATGCTCATTTTTACCTTTTCTTTACATTTGTCCTCCTCATGTGTGTGAGCTTTTTTATGTCGTGTGAGCGCCGCGCTGTGCGTGTCTCCATGCTTGGAAATGCCAATAAAATACTGTTTTGCTTTTATAAATATGACGAGTTCATTCATTCATGTAAAAATTGCTCAGCGCTTGTGGTGAAAGTACTGCCGTTATCTCCGAGCTCGTAACATATCAAACATTCTTGTACCTATTAACTTAATCGGATGAAACTCAATTATTTTTTACCGATACTATAAGCAAGGACGGAATGCCAGTTTAAAAAAAATGTTCAGGTAGGTATATACGCCTGCTCAGCTCAGCTACGCATCTTTTTTTATTCTTTGCCATTTTAAAAATTGTCAGCAATGTTCACTTACTTCACTCCACATAAAGAAAAGAATAAAGCAACGAAATGTATGTATGTATGTATATGTCCTACCATCACAATAAGAGCTTTTCACGTTATGTTTGATATTAAACCTATAATTTTTTATCAGATTCAAGCGACATTCCATTTCCGATGAATAATAACAATAAAACAACTCATAATTGTAAAGCCATCCTTTTATGTCTGATTAGCTGTTGTATGTATGATGGAGGGAAAACAGACAAAATCAACAAAGGTATTATTTCAAAGATGACGACAACAACAACAGCCCAAAACAAGGTATAACAACCATAAATTCATCGTTTATCTTTTCGTTGTTGGAGACGCTGCTGTATATATACTGCTTGTTTATATAAGTAAGCACTATAGACTGCCAGCAAACTACTACATAGCTAGCATACATCATAAAAATGGAACTATAAAAGTTGAGTTTAACTGTCACCGAGCGCATTTGTTGGGAAAAGATAAAAGAGAAAATATATACTTATTATTACATGCACACATACACACACCACCACCACACAGCAGAACAACATGATGATGATAATATTATTGTCCTTTTCTCGTTTTCCCTTTCCCTCTATCATTTCCCTGCTTGACACAAACATTAAGTACCTACGCTATTATAACTACTATGATGACTGACTATATAAAGCCTATAAAAACTCATAATATTATCTTGTTGTGGTTTATCCTCCTATCCTTTTCCTGTCCTATTTATGGTTTGTGTACGTCAAAAGAGAAAAAAAAGATGGGAATAATAATAATAATAATAATAAAACTTTTTTTGTACAATAATTGTGTATTTGTGTCGCATATGTTGTCGTACTTTTTTTTGTAGATTCTTTATCAAAGCTGTTGTTGTACACGTAAGAAGGACGACAATAATACCTTCGATATGTCTTGTGGACACGAGTGCGCGCACACACGCTACATTACAAAATTATGATGAGGATGTCAATTTCAAACGCGCACACACCTTGTACGAGAGCACACTACTCTGCCTGCTCTCAACTTTATTTTTTAAATATGCAGCATTTGCCACTAGTTCGACACAATTTTTTCATTGTTTTACTTACTTCTCTCTGAAAGCACAAAAGCCATAGTTTTTGTTTTGTTTGTGTACTTGTACTAGCGTGCCGTATATTTTTCTCCGTCTATTATGCTTCCACATCATAAAATATTATCAACCATGATGACGATACTCGTATGCGATGAAATGCAATTTCTATTATGTACACAACCCAGCGTTCTCTTTGGGTAACGCTTACAACATCATCATCAACAACAACAACAATATGCTTTTTGTTTGAAGGAAAACAAGTAGAAAAGAAGAGTTTTTGTATACATGATACATGTGGACAAAACTGTGAGTTGCATTGCACTCTTCTTCAGATAGATATATAGAATGTATATGTGACGTTGGCACTAGTAGTAAGTGAAAGTCAAAGAACGCCAAAATAGTCAATATTAGATGAGAAAAAAGTAGGGAAATGATCGATTTTTATTTGTCCACCAGTTCATATTTATTTCTTCCAAGTTTGAACTGTGTGCATGTGTGTGTGTGTACTATCATCGTGTCTTTATTTGGAGTAGTTGTGGTGAGTAGGGAGGCAGGCAGGCAAGCAAACAACACCACCAAGTAGTAGAAGAACTACTAGTTTTATTAGTAGGCATATGTGTACTTAACTTACACATAATGTGAGCCTCCGTCGTCGCACTTTTCTTACCGCTACAATTTTTACAAGCATGTTGTCGAAAACAAGGGGAAAATATGGAGTATAAAAGGAAGTACATCTACATATTTTAGGTAGTAGAGAGCAGAGAGGTAGGTAGGTAGGTAGTAGGTATGCATGTATGCAGAAATAGAGAGAGAGAGGGAGAGAGAACAAGGGACAGATGGATGATGGAAGAGAAGAACATCGGAGAACTGTCAATTAAAAGCCATATGGTAATACTGTGAAGAAAAGAAAGTAGACATATGTGTATATGCATAAATTCCCTCTCTCTCTCTCTCGCAGCACTCTTTCCTTTTCCTTTTCTAGCCGTTTTCTTTTTTTTCTTCCCTTCATGCTTTCTTTATACAATACAAAATGCAATAAAAAACTAGCATGTGTGATAGTGTCGACGCTGATGATCATCATGTGTTATTGTGTGTACGAGCGTCGTTTTTCCTGTTGTTCTTACACTTTACGTTTTTTTATTTAAGGAAAGAGCACATACGAGTAGTAAAGCACAGGAGAAAGGAACGCGCCGCGGGCTTCTGCTAAATCAGTCAGTTGGCGGTCTTGGAGCACGGAACTTGTATAGTATATGCCCACGCGTATGTATTATCAAAAAATGCCAGTTTTGCGGTTGCGACTTGTATGTACTTGTATTGTTGCGTTGTACTGCATGGTTTGTTTCATTCTTACTTTTGTATCTTTTAGTTAACGCCATCGATCATTATACCATATTTTTTTCTTGGTTTTTTTTGTTTACTTCACATGTTGTTCCTATTACCGTTGATGGTAACAGATTCACATGTGCTCTTGTACTTATCATTTATATACCACACTAAACACACTTTTCTTCTGGTATTGCGAAAAAAACAGACAAACATTGACGTAGCGGATGATGATGATGATGATATGACATTGATAAACTTGTCTACATTTCCTCATGAGGTCAAATATTTATCTTGAGAAGAAACGTAAAGCGTACTATGTACATGCGGTGGTGGAATTGCGGAATAAAGTTAAGACGATTTGGAAAGTCAGCAGCCCTATAAATGGATGTACAAGTGTGTATATTGACGTTATATAGCAGAATCTTATGTATGTATGCACGTAAGTATGTAAAAAATAGAATTGCTTTCTGGAATACGTAATTCATCTGGGATTATATATCAGTAAAATGATGATGATGATCATACAAAGTGACTGCAACAGATACGTAAAAGCTGGTAAAGTAGGGGAAAAAATGGGAGATAATCCATTAATTCGATTCTTATGCACGTTGCCCCATCATCTCATTATTAATTCCATCCACTTGATTCATGAGCTATCATGACTTTCACTTGAGAATGATGATACACGTTTTTTCTGTCAAAAACAACAAGGATGGTGGTACACTGCGCTGCTGTTACGAATTGTTAATAGGTTAACATTTGATTTTTTTACCCTTCCTTGTTTAGAAAATACATAGATGGATAGATCACAAACAGGCGTGGTTCCCGTTTTACCAACAAATTTGGAGCTTTATAGTATAGCTTGCTTGTAACAAATTATATGATGCGCCTTATTCTCAGAAGCGTCGTAATAATATACCATGAAATAATTCTGCTAATAGTCAAACATGTATCATTTTGCATTAAAAGCCAGTATAATTTCCGCTCGAACCTGTCTTTCACTGGATCTCCATCTTGAATCAACTGGATCGCATATTGTATGTTCTTTTGTAGCACTTCCGGTGGAACCGTGTCCAACTGGCCAGACTCCAATTTCTCCAAAATGAGTTTAAGTCTCTGGACTACGGACACGTTACACAGGGCTGGCAGATCGGTATGAAGGTCAACGGGAGGGTCCTTCCGGCGAAGAATTTTTACCCCGTTGGTTGGCTCATCATTAGCAACTAGAAGGGAGAAAAAAGAATAGAAAGATTACCGTGTATGGTACAGTGTTGTTGGTGCAAACATATGAAAGATTAAATAGATAAAACAAAAGTTCGCGTTGAAGTGAAGGAGAGCTCTGTCTGTATAGAGCTTCCTGTCTTTATCTTGATTACTTTCATTAAACTTTCCCTCATCGTTTCTTTTCTTGCCATGACTAGCTAAACTACTGATGATCTCATGATTAACAACAAAACTTTTCAAAAAAGAAAAACAAGACTTTTTTTTCAAACAGCGTTGTTAGTTTTTCAGTGAATAAACACACACAAACTGACTATATGGCGTCTTTATGCCTTGTTTTGTTTTTAAACTTTATTTTTCTAAAGTAATTCTAGTGCATTCCACAATATGTAAACGCTTTTAACTAACACAAGACAATATATAATCTTGAAATATTTTGCTCACACGAAAATTGATACAACATGAAACACAAAAGTATATATTATAGCACATCAAAGCAAGTAGGTAGTATGAAATCCAAAAGTAGTGTTTCATGTATATAAAAACACATAAGTTTATGTCGGCTGATATATGCCACTAGTAAAAAGTTAACACAGATCTAGTAATTTAAACTACAACAATAAAAGTTACAACAAAAGGGCTGTAGTTTTAAAATACGCAGAATAAAGAGAAAGCATATTTATTTTTTCTTATGAAACAAGTTGAAAGTGACTACTATACAACTAAAAAGATAAACTAAAAAAATTCGTTGGAAATTGAATACGTTAAATTCTTTCTTCAAATTGGAAACAATGTTTTTTTTTCTCTTAAATTGTGCCAAAAAAAGTTTATTTTTACAACCTCTTTCCTTTTTATATATATATATATATACACAAACACCTACTATTATTGTATGTTTTGACGTCAACTTTAATGTAATCTTTAAAAACGATTTATCTAGAGCTCTAGCTATACGTTATGCAGGAAAAAACCAAAAAATACTTGAGAGATGATATACATATATATTGACAAAGAATTGAATACTTCATTAGTACCGGAAAAATTTGTTTCATTGTTTACATGAATATTTATAACTTGAACTTTGTATATAGCATTTCTTCATCTTTCTCACCAGCAGCATGCATGCTCATACCACGTTAACATTCAAGAAGCACGCAACATTTCTACATGGACTGTCAGGGTACTTTTTTGTCAGTTATTCTCTCTCTCTCTCTCTCTATGTGTGTGTGTGTACCACTCCCTCAAGTAAACGATAAAGAAAAGACTATAAACGTCCGTCACCTACTTGTATTTAATCTATTTATCAGAGAAAATCTGTGCTAACAAGTGCAATATAATGACCATACGACGACTTTGACTACTTCTGTTTTGTATCAAAGCTTTCTTTTTTTTATCTCATCGAAAACAATGTAGTAATCCATTTATACTGCTTTTTCCCTCTACATAAATCCAATTCTTCCTTCGTACAGCCTTCTCCTTTATCTCAACTCACAACCCAACGACGACAGTCCGTTTGTTGCTCTCTTCCTCCTACCAGTTTTTTTATATTTATAGGAGGGAAGCGCCTTCTCCATTTCTTTACCATGTCTGCTCGCTCTTCTCTCTTTATTGAAGAACAACCAAGTTTTCACCCAAGTAAAAAGACCAAAAGTTGGCAAAATCTCTATCTGCTTCTTGCCTCAGTAAGTGTACATGTAAGTGTATGTGCCTTGATGATAAATTGATTTTACTTCATTCCTCCTCCTATCTATCTTTTTGAGAGAGAGAGAGAGAAAGAGGAGAGAGATTTCACTCTCTGGGAATTGAGAAGACAAGGCATGGATGGCAGCTAAATGATGACAAATGATTGGTGATTGGATGAAAAGCAAGCAGTGTGAACACATCATAAAATGCTTTATTGTATATCAGTCAAGTAGAGAGAAATAGATAGACATATAGGCATGTATGCATGTAGAGAGCATGGAAAATCCTAATAAGATCATATCAAGACATGTTACTCATGTCATGCTTTCTCATCAGCGTCAAAAGTTAGTTTTCCTTTACATCATACGTAGAGATGAAGATGATGATGCCGATCAGACTTATATATTGTTTTTGCATTCCTTGCATCCAAGATGGATAGTTGTAGTTGTAGTAGCTGCAGTGGTTTGCTATATAGATATAATATCTACAGTCTATAATAAATTACGTGATATTTATAATAGTCAAAGCTAAAGTAAATATACCAAGTCGATATATACATATTTATATATATATATGTATGATAAGCAGTATATATAGTAGTAAGAGTAGTATTAGAAGTAGGTAGTGGTTGAGTAACAATAAAAATATGGTTGCATGACAAGATTGAAAA
>JAHZMT010001848.1:0-12410 GCA_027743785.1 Sinhomidia bicolor | reverse complement strand
CCGAAAAAAAAATTCTTTTTTTGAGAATGTGACTTGTTTCATTTTTTAAACATTTTTTTTGCGATAAAACACTCGACTCGCCCTTGAACTCTCCTGAGTAAAATGGTGAAATTTATTTTTATGTACCTCCTAAAATGACTATATTACTTTCACCTTTTTTTCATTACTTGCGTCGTCCCGAGGGATTCCAATCTTCACATCTTATATACTGCGTGTGTACCTACTACTGTTTCCCTCTGGGACTCTCTTTGCTCTGCTTTTGTTTCGCACGATAATAAAGTAATAGTAATGATGATGATGATGATAAAAGAGCCAGTGAAGTAACAGAGGTGGTAGTGGTGGTGGTGGAATGAATGAGAAATTTTGGCAAATGAGCTCAGGCAGGTTGCCGGTTTGCTCATTATTTTTATTGCTTCAATTTTTATAATAGCAATTTATATTTGGATATTATTACTCCAGGACGCATGCAAATATATAGCGTGTGTGCTTGCTAGTGTATAATCGCTGGGCTCACCTAAATACATAAATAAATAAAATGTTATATTTGGTAAATCGTCGAGTAATGCAAGTGGACGAGTGTATGTATATATTTTACAGTTAGCAAAAACTGTATAGGGAATATAGCTAGTGCACTTTCATTTTTTTACAGTCTTCTTGAATAATAAATTCCAGGAGAAAAATGGTCATAAAAAGTGTCGTGTTTGTTGAACACGCACACGTACGCTGAAACGCTTGTGAAGTTTAAAAAGGGCATGGATATTTGTGATAATTAAAATAGTCCAAGGCCAGGTCTTCCGCCACTACTACTACTACTACTACGACGGCGTTTTTTTTTGAGCGGAAAAAAAGAAGCTGAAATGTTTTACAAGGCTTTTTTAGTTGTATGTATAGTATGTGGGTTGAATTGCTTATATATAAGCAGGAAGTGATAAAGATCGGGTAGATTGTAAGCTTGTTAGTTAGTAGAGAAGAAAGTACAAGGTCACGCATAATTAGCATAATATGTGTATATATTGGGCGCACACTATAATTGCAGTGATGAAAGTTTAAATTTAAAATGTTTTTTTTGAAAAAAGCGCTGTGTGTGGTGATGATTATGATAATAACAATAACAATAATTGTGATTAATTACTTTTGTTTTTTGCAGCTATGTTGTGGTCTCTTTCTATCAATTCTCGTCGGCTGTTGTTGGACCATCATGTTCCACTCAATAAAGCGAGTGTATGTGACCATGCACCTGTTTCCGGAAGAGTTTTCAATGCAGTCATACTCAGCAATCCAGCCCAACTCCCAATCCCCCTCGTCGTCCCCCGTGGGAGGATCCTCCCACTCCGACAGCACGTACCAAGTGACCCCGTACACTTTCTCTGGGTACGACTCCTCCCGCGCCTTCCAGCAGCTGGACCCCGTCGCGACAAATAACAATGACAACTCAAACAGTGATTCTTTTAGTAGTGATGTTAGTAGTGGTAGTTTAGCAGGGAATTCAAGTCTGATGAACAGAGACGGAAGTGGTTCTTCCATGCCAAAGACAATGAGTATGGTCAAAGTGTACGACGCACCATTTTTCACCGCTTGGGTCCTCACCATTTGTACAGTCTTCTTTTATCCAATTCATCAGCTCACGGTTCGATTCTGCTCGTGCATGGGTCGGAAGGGACCCAAGAGCATGTCACGGGCCGTTTCTGATGCTATCCAGGGCTTTCGTGAAAGGGGAATGACTTTGTGTAAGTTTACTCTTTTCTATATTATAAATATAATACATTTCTTTCACTCGGGGTCGTTCATGTGTCATGTAAACAAGTAGCATATAGCATATTAGTATACATTTTTTCATTTGCCAAGCAAAAACTGTATAGTTGGTTGTATGGAAAAGTGTGGGCGGATATTCTTTTTTGGCATGCTCTACTTTTATCATTTCCTCAAGAAAAAGTTTGTAAATGATAAAAAAAAATTTTTACTCAACTTTACAAATATGATGAGCTGATAAAGACAGCAATAAAAAAGTTTTCTTGTGGAAAACTGTTTTTTTACACTCCCTCAAGGTACCCACTGGTAGTGAAGCGTAGCTAGCATGGATGAGTTGAAGTCGCAGTTATTGAATCCATCGATCCTTCCTTGTGTAAATTTACTACCTACTAGAAAACTGGTACTAGCTGTAGCTGTAACGCACAGCATAAAATAAATTGAAGCAACTTTTGACATTTTAAATGCAATATGCTGTTGTTCTATAATATTCTATACTATTCTACATGTACACATGCAGGTTATTCTTTTTCATTTTCAAATCAAATTTTTCATGATCTCATGTCACGTGTTCAATACTTTTAAAAATTTGCCTTCTCACTTTAGTCGTTTTTTCATGTACTTTATATTGCTTGACCTTACATACCTGAGATTACCATCTCTCCTTTTGATACTTTATTTTTTACTTTTTCCACACACGTTCTCCATTCACGTCCAGTTCTCGTTGTACACATTTCTCTCATCATTTCACTAAATCTGAATTATGTTAGGTAACCTACTTGTTTACTCACTACCACCACCACCCTAGGGACACATTTACAAAGAAATCAAAAAAGAGACGCAGAGAATAACTCAATGAAAGAGAGATAGAGAGAACCCACCTTTCTGTTTCTTACAACTGCGTCTCTGCCCTTTGCTTGGACCATGCAAAAGTTCAATTTCGTAGGTGTATGTGTTTGGAATTGTAATTTGCTAAAATTGATGTACGCTGCAAGATAAACACATCAATATATCTAGTCAATATAGAACAAGCACCAGGTGCTTACATATTATTACATTACATTACATTTTAGTAAAAAAACTGTAATAATGTGGGTGGTGTATATTCCCTCTACTCACACAAAAAGAAGAAAAAAAGCAAGAAAAAGTCCAGACTTCAAAGGGACTTACTCACTCACTCAGACAGCAACTCAACACTTTATATAGCAACTTTTAGTTCTCAACACTTATCTATCAAAACATGCTATACAACAATAACTCCATTTCATACTCTTCCTCTGCATTATTCCATGTCTTCCCAGCTCTTCCTCCTCGTCTTTTTCTCTTGTTTTCATTTGGAAATTACATAAACATTAGACTACTTGTACTAGTAGTACTATAAAAAAACTACAAACAAGTTTGGTACATTTACAATGTGCCAAAAAAGAGAAATAAGTACACAAGTACAAAACAAGAAAAAACTTACATAAAGCATAATAATAATAACGATAGTACTAACAACATTTTTTTGTAACTCTATTACCTCGAAAGAGACCTTACCGCATAACAGAACAACATACACATTTTCTCTACATTTTTTTGTTTACCCCAAAGTACTAAGTTACCTTTTTAGGGAGGAAGGGAGTAAGGCAAAGCCAACATTTCAACATTAGCAGCGGCAGTAGCATATCAATCGATACACACACACAGACACAGAGACACAAGACCATAGACAACAATTGGCAGGAGTACAAATACAAAAGTAAAAGTTTTTTTCTTCTACTTTTCTTCCTCTTTTCTTCTTCTTGTTTTTTACCGCCTTTTGGCATTATAACAACAACAGCAAAGTGAAAGTGAACTAAATCGCATGAAAGTTGTGCCCAAACAAGTAAACCAAACTTGAACAAGATAAGAGAGCTTATATGCATGCAACCTATATGTATGTAGGTTTAGGATAGATATATAATATAAAGTGACTTTTTTAAATCTTTATATAAGGGATGATTTCATGATGATGATGATGATGATATGATAATATGATAATGTACACACACACACACAGCAGCGCGAGGAGAGCCGTGTAGTAGCAACAAAGTATTAGTCAACTTTGTTTCGTTTTTTTTCTTTAAGTTTTTTTTCCATCATTTTCCTCCTTCTTTTTGTTTCGTCATCCGGAAAGCTTTATACTTTTTTTCTTTAACATGCTTCCTTCCAGAAAAAAATACTCTGTTTTTTTGTTTCGGATCGTATCATCATCATCTTTTTCTTCATTCAGCGCCCTACTACTACTACTTTTTATACTTTACTCTCACTCCACTTTGTTTTCTCGCTTGCTCCCGTCGTCGTCCGTCCGTCGCGTTGTTGTACACTGTACCCTTTTTTTTGACTGATAAGCAGCCTCTCTCAGCTTTTATAAGTGTCTTGAGGGCAAGTCAAGCCAGACAATAGGGAGAAAAATTACTCTAATAACATTATGTACTTGCCAAGATAAATAGAAGGTTGGATTTGGTAGGTTACCACCTTCTTCTTCTTTTTACTATATATTTCTTAGCTTGGCTTCATGCATATGCCCACTAGTGAGAGAAAAAAAAATTGTTACAAAATCATGTCAAGATTGCTTGTTTTTTTTCTGGAACAAGTAGTACAAGTAGACAAGGAAGGAAGACAAGAGAAAAGAACAGATTATTATGAAGACAATGTAGGATATAAGTAGTGTAATATAGCCTTTCTGAGTAGCGCGTACATAAATGTTCAATCAAAAATAATCTTTTCTCTGTAATCTTTCCTCCTAATAAGCAGCATCCAATCTTTTCCACAAAACAGAAAAGCAGCAGTTATCGGCAAAAGGAGAAGAAAGAGGAAAGCGGTAATTTGTTCTGTAGTTTAGTAATTAATCATACCAAAAAAATAAAAAGTAAAACTGTCCTTCTATTACGTATTCTGATAGGGAGACAACTTTGTTCGACAGTTGTGTTTTTTAAGATAAGAAGAGAAAAAAGGAAATAAAGAACTTCTACTACTTGCTGTATCATCTTTTCCATCAAAAGAGAAAAAAAATCCTGTTAATCCTTTTATTCTTTTTGTACGTTTCACTTGATCAGTTTTTACGTAAGAAACGAAACAGAAGGAGAAAAAAATCCTTTTTTTTGCTCTCTGGGAAAAGCTGTCGATAAAAAGAAAGAAAGACAATATAGAGTAGTGGCAACTGTATAGATAACGTAGTAAGTAGCAGAGATATCAAGGACTTTAGATTAGAAAAAAATGATAATATGTTCAAACAAACGGAGAAATTTCTTCCAGAAAGCTGGTGATCCAATACGCAGTGGTACTAATAATCCCAACAATACTATTTTTTGTACAAGGAAGAGAGAGAGAGGGAGAGAGAAGGAGACAAAGGAAATTGAAGATAGGTGTAGTATTCCCAGCTGACTTGATCTGTATTCGTATCGTCGCACAAATTTAATTTGCCACACACTGCTATACAGATTATGTTCATCTTCTGGAAAGGAAAAAAAAGTTTTTTTTCTGTATCCTTTCCGTCCAATCACAAAATAAACGTGAGACTTTTCATGGGGGCTTCAACAGCTTGGTAGAGAATAGAGAGACGAACCACTCTAAAGCAGCAAGCACAGTGGAGCAACAGCAGAGCTAAAAAAAAGTCAAGTGTTTTTTTTATTCTTCTTTGTGAACATATTAAATATCTTATTACAAGTTTTGTGTATCTTTTCTCTCTGGAGAAGGAAGACTATACAAGTTTATTTTTTTCCCACGCAAGCAGTAGTAGTAGTCGTCGTAGTGGGGTCCACAAAAAAAACTTCAAGTTCTTTAGTCAGTCTGCACAAAAAAAATGGAAACTTTCTTCGTTTGTGTCTCTGTGTCGTTGTCTCATTCCAAATTCCAGCCCTTGGGTTATATTCACTATATGTATGAGGATAATATTATAGCGTGGTGGTGGTGGTAAATTGCATTTTGCTATATGAAATTTTTTATATATAATATCTATTCATAATAATGTTATTGGAATTTTCCACTAAAACAACAAGACGATGGAGGTGCGGTGGTGGTGGTGGAAAGTGAAAGCTGCTGCTGTTATTTTATCAAAGGATACTTGCCAAAGTAAAAAAAACTTTGTGTTGTGGTGGGTGATGGCGATGTTAAGTCAGTTGGTCGGTTAAACCTACGTCTTTTCCCTATTATATGACATGCAATGACGCTGACGCTTATAATAATAATAATTTGCCTTAAGCGTTCAAGGTCAATACGGATTAATATAATAAATGATGCCACCGTGCCACATTACTATAGCTCTATACTGACTGAACACAAACTTGAATAATAGCAGCTACTACATACTACTTACTAAACTGATCATGTTTCATTCAAAGAACGTACTCACTCATTTCTTTCCTTTGATATATTTTTTTGAAAAAAAAAGTTCCCCAATGAATAATGAGCAGAAAGGAGAAAGTTTTTTGAAGCAATAATAACTCATATTATTAGAACAGTACACTCGTTTAGGGAACAGAGGGATATAATATGCCATCCTACAGATTTATTTTTTCGTTCGCTCTTTCTTCAAGTTATTATTACTATTGCTTTTGGTTGTGGGGAAACATAAGCTTCTTTCCTTGCCAGAATTATCATCTGATTTCTTTCTCTCTAGAAAAAAAAATTATTATTATTACTACTGCCAGCAGAGAAGCAGACAAAGGATTGTCATTGGGAAAGTGAGAAAATCCCTTAAGAGTCTTTATTGCCAGGCTTTTGTCTTTCTGTGATGATGATGATAATATGTGAGTTGTTGTAAGTAGTAATAATAACAAGTGATGATGGTGGTACTTTGGTTTTAGTTCAATTCATTTTGATTTTTAGTGTAAAGCATCCCTGAGAGAGAGAGAGCAAGAGAGGCTGTCAGACAGCTTCTTGGTATGATGAATGATTCCCCGAACGTGGCAACTATAGACAATGCCGTTATTATTATTATTATTATTATTCCTTGCTGCTGCTGTTACTACTGCTATTGTTGTAACTTCTTGTTTTTGTAACAAAAAAAGAGCTGAAAAGAAGATAAGTGATGGGGTTTTTGCTTCTGCGCAACTTTTAAGCAGTATCATGATGACGACGATGATGATGATCATAATGGCAGCTTTTCTGATGATAATGATGACAATGTTTCACTGGTGAAAGGTTAACGTAAGCAAGCAAAGGAAATAAATTTTCAGGGGCTGTGGAGCACAAGTAGTAGTATATGGAGGTAATTTATCGTTTACTGTTACGTTACACTTGGAGGGAGATAATGTGGAACGAAATATATGTATAGGAGGGAGGACGGTTTTGACAGGCACACTTGAAAATGCACTTCACTTCACTTTCTCCTCCTCCTCCTTCTTCTTCCTCCTCTCGTTATGGTTATACTGCTGGGCTTATTGTTCATGCTTGAGTATGTCTGTCACTTTCCTTTCCCTTTTAGTACTATTATTATTTTCTCTTTAAGTTACGTAAGGGTGGGTTTGGTTGGCTGGCAGTGTGGTGGGGTGCTAAAGATGTAAACTGCTGGAGGCACAAAATTTGTAATCTTTTACTTTTTTATGTGTGGATGAACGCCATGGCCTTCTCTACAAAGGAGACTTTGGAGAAAGAGGAGGAGGAGTAGAGTGTTTTACGAAAGAGCAAAATATTATTATTATTATTTTCGGCAACATTATTCTTTCGTTACTAGTTCAGAGGTTTATTACGACTTACACAATTTCTGTGAGAATCTATCATGATGACGAGTGAAGCGAAAATTGCTGGCGGTATATATACACATATAGCCTGGTATGGTGTTGGTGGTAATCTATCCGCTCCAAAAAATACACTCTTCGTCACTTCCTTGCCGTTTTGCTTTTTTCTCAAGGAAGAGAAAAGTGGAGGACGGAGGGAGATGGAGAATACCAGTGAAAAAAAATATTGTAGGATGGCATGAAGGATTAATGTTTTTGCTTGACCCCAGGGCCACATCCATTCTCAGTCTTTGTGACAGCGCAAAGCTGGAGCAGAAGAAGAAAATGAAGGGACTATATGTAGCTAGCGAATGAAGGACGATGCGGAGGAATAAAATGAGAGAGAACTACGCTACTACCATTTTGTTAGTTAAAGGGATTTTTTCAAAAAAGAAAAATAAAAAGTTGTGAAATGAGACGAGTAATGGGGAAATATTGGATAGATTCTTCATAAAAAATTTGGAAAGAAAGAGAGCATCGTGTTTATCAAGGCGAACCCTTCAGAAAAAACTGACATTGTGAGTGGGTGTTTTAAGAGAGGGGATGCTAAAAAAATTATGTATAAAATTGTAGTGGGGAAAAGGCTAACAATAAAATATTGGATTTCAACAAGGTTTAATGTTTTGGAATGACCATTTTTTATTATTATCATTACTACTACTACTACCACGCAGCCCTTTACAAATTGAACATCAATCTTAAAGTCAGTATAAGATACTCTCAAGGACATTATTTTTTGTCTTTCAATTACAGACAAGGGAAAGTGGAGAAAGTGGGTGTAGCTCATATGTTTGACCAAAAAAAACCAGTTACCACAACACAACACATATACGCATTACATACTATTTCCATTATTTTCTGTAGTGTGTGCACAGTCAATGTTGAAGAAGTCCTTTATTTTTTTTACTTCACACTACTAGACATCCAGCAAGACCCAAGGACAGATTAGTGGGGATTTTTGTTGGGAAAAGGATAAAAAAGTATCATATATATTTTTCTGGTCTCAACACTTAAACAAGAAAAATGCTGGCTCAACTTAATCTAAAACCAATTTTTTCTACTACTACTTACTACTCCTGCAAAGAACAATTTATTTTATAAAAAATAAACGAAAAGGTATTTTTTTAAAAAAAGGATTTTATTTGTAATCAATCTATATTGACCACACTTTCTAATTTTCGCCAAAGGATATTATATCAAATTGGGTGCTGCTAGTAGTGCTAGCAGTGTATAAGCAGTCGGGTTGAGAAAGAACATATCGTTATAAATTTGAAAGAGCTCAGCAAGGATTTTATTATACGTTTTCAATTTTGTCGAATACATCAACATTTTTTTACGCCTTTGCTCTCTAAAATAACACATACGGCACATCATGGCTAAGGTGACAGTGAAGATTCGGATTGAGGAATTTGAGAAGATAGCAAATTTTATGATGGAACTGCAGCAATATTGTACCAGTTTCGCCCCAAAGCAGTTTGCAAACTGGGTTGAATTTCTTTTGAGGGAGATGCTGAAATTTGCTGCTGTGAATAAAATGACGGTTGAAAATAATAAAAAAAATTGCTGTTTCAAACATGGTGTCGTCATACAAGTGGGAAAATAATATTTTACAATGTTTTATACAATGAGTGTATGTAGAAATAATATGTCTCGCATTTTCACAATCAGGAAGTTGAGAAATGAACGCTTTTTGTAGTTTTGAAAGTTGTTAGGAAACCCGCATCATCACCTATGCATGTTTCCTCTCTACCGTGTCACCGCCACAGCAGCTGCTGCTGTCGATGCTTTTTATATTATTATATTCCCAATAAAAATGTATACAAGGAAAGTCGCACGCCAAAAAGGCCTTGGGACATCAAGCGACAAACACCATTTTTCCATTATTTCGCACTTTCTCTCTCTCTCTCTCACTTTCTCCACTTTCGTCTTTTCTCTGTTCAGTCAAGAGAACAAGTGTAGTAGCAGCAGCAGCAGCAAGAGTGGCAGTAACTGAAATGGATTCTTTGAAAACGTACAATGAACTACATTGCTTTTTTGATATAGTAAATAGCAGCGCTCAGCAGTATAGGAAACCAAAAAATCGTCCATATTGAATTATACTTTCTCTCACTTACACTTTCTCTCTAAACCTTGTTAAGAGCTTGCCGGTGTAGAGGAAAAGAAGAAAGAGAGCAAGGTAAAGTAACAGACACTGGTCAAAAGAGCAGCGATGAAATGTATTTTTTTTATATGGAATACTTTCTCTCTAAACCTTGTTAAGAGCTTGCCGGTGTAGAGGAAAAGAAGAAAGAGAGCAAGGTAAAGTAACAGACACTGGTCAAAAGAGCAGCGATGAAATGTTTCTTTTTATATGGAAGATGGGCTAACATCCTGACAATGTCTTGTGAAATAAGAAAGGAAAAAGGAAATAAAAAAATATAGAATAGAATTTTTTTCTCTTCTCTCTCTCTCTTTCTCTCGCCTTTTTTCACTTTCTGGGTGACTAGAGGTGTCAACGGTGAGAAGAAGAACATGCTAGTGTAGTAGTAATAGTAGATATTATTGAATGCAATGGATAAGTTTTTTAATACATATTTCATGACAAGATGACCCCGTGTAAAAAAAATATGTGTACATTTTAGTTTAAGGAAAAGTGGTAAAAAAGGAATGAAAAAAGTATAAATTTTTTTATTGATTGTATTTTACTTTTTTTCTCTCTCTTGTTGACAGTTCAATTCATCGGAAGATGTACAACGTTGTGCTGCTTGTGGGTACTGACCAACTGGTTGATTGCCTACTCTTTGAAAACACTCAAGGCGACTGAAGTTTTAACACTATTTGCCACGACCACGTCCTTTCTGTATCTTTTGAGTTGGGTTGTTCTTCACCAACAGTTTGTTGGACTTCGCGTAAGTGTTTCTTTTTCTTTTCTATTCTTCTTGTTCTTCTGTAGTTAAGCTGCCTCTCTCTATAAAGCTCTGTTATCTCGTAACATTTTTCCACTTTTTCTATTTGGCCGAGAAACAGATTTTGGCTGTGATCTTAAGCAATATGGGAATTGCCCTGTTTGCGTACATGGATGGTCAAACGTACAGATCAAAAACTATCACAGGGGTGATGGTGGGCGCAACTGCCGCCGGAACTTCCGCTGTATTCAAGGTATGTGTATTCATATTCTTTTTATAATGCTGCGCTGCTCTCTTTTAAAAATATAAATATGTATGTATACCGTTGTATCTCGTTACTTTCTTTTTTTCCACCCCCTCCCCATTTCCCCCACTTTTTACTTATTTATATATGAATACTCCCCATCGTCGTTGATCCATGTACAGAGAGTGTCGTCGTGGTAGATGATGTGAATATATTTACATCTTCCAACTCCTCCGCCACCACTCTCTGCTTCAACTTATTTATGGGTTTTCCACCAAAACTCATAAATCCTTTCTTCTTTTCAGCCAGCATACCATACTACATGATACTACCGCACACACACATTCTATTTTTTTTAAAAGAAGGTCAACTTGAAAGTTTGAACTGGGTTGGTTGGTTGGCTGGTGGTGAATGATGCTAAGGTACATTATTATTATTATCATCATCATCATCATCGTGCTTTTCTCAACAGAGCCGGAAGCCCTGAAAGTGGCTCGCTGTTATTCAATAAATAATAAACTCTGTCCATCTTTTTTCCTCTCTTCTGTGTGTTCCTACAATATTTATACAATAATTGTCCAACAGAATTTGTGTATATTGCCTTGTAGCAAAACAGAGTGTACGCTCGCGCATCAGACCACACCACCACGAAAAATTTACACTGTGTGCCTACTTGAATAAATATTATTATTCCCTTGCCTGTAGTTCAGAGCGTGTAGTTTTATTTTTTTCGGGGGCAGATAAATAGTGACCCAAATAAATCACCATATACCACCACCACCACCACCACACACCATCATAAGTTAAATGCAAACACAAAGTGACACCTTTTTTCTCTCTTCTCTTCTCTGCTTGCTAGCTACAGGCTAGCTACTACCAAGGAGAAGGGAGGGGGTAAGGGTCTGGAGGGAATGGTGAAAATTGGAAATGCAAAACTTTTCATATTTATCTCTCCAATTTTATTCCGCCTTGAGGACAAGCCCTCTCTAATCCCATAAATGAACAAATCAAACCCACCAACGACAATTTTAAATCACTTTATCCTTTCATATAGGTAATCTCCGTGTATATTTATTTATACTCTGGTGCTAGCGCCAAAAAACACAGCAAACCAAACCCATTACATGTGTCTTATCCCCACTGGGTATTCATTTCAGAGTAAATCCTCTTCCACTCCAGCCAACCAACCCCAACTACAAAACATATTATTATTATACAGCCTCCACCACCACCACCACAAAAATGTATCATTCATTCATTCATTTATACTATTGCCTTTTGCTGCTACTCCATATAATAATAATAATAATAATCTCCCCTGAAATCTTAAACAACAACCACTGCCACCACCACCGTGCCATTATACATATTGTACTGCTCACTCCAGTAACTCTCCTCCAGATGAGAGAAGAGGAATCAGACAAACAAGGTCAACCGGAGACAGCCTCACAGGAGATACGTTACGAAACGACGATGTTCCATTTCTCCTTTTCTCTCTCTCTTTCTATTTCTTTCTCTATTTACCAATTTCTCTGTATTCCTCTCTGAGTCCTGGCAAGCTTTCGCTCGCATAAACACTTAACGCTTTTCTCTCTTCTCCTTTCTCTCTCTCTCTCTCCACTTGACTTTTACTGTTCCACTTTGATTTATTGCTTTCCTCTGTAAAGTAGCTCACGCGAAAACAAATCATCACCATCATCATCAACACGACCGTCGTCGTAGTCGTCGTCATTTCAAAGCTTGCCTTCAACACATACAAACATACAAGCTATATGTATATCTGTAGATGCTCAG
>JAHZMT010001847.1:0-13469 GCA_027743785.1 Sinhomidia bicolor | reverse complement strand
CTCCCGGTTCGAAACTATTTATCTTACAGAAATTCAAGGTGGTAACGTTGACGTGTCGTAACTATTGAAATGTTCATAATAATAATATATATATTTGTGCATTGAATAAAGCATGAATTTTACTACACACACAAAAGTATTCTGCCTATTTTTATCATTACTATTATTTCGCATTGCTGGCAATACTGAAGTAGAAATGGCGAGTAATTAAATTGAACATAAAATTTTTACTATAAGCACTTGAGTAACCGACATTATGTATAGTCATATTTTATAACCGCAAAAACATGTTTTAATAAGAGGAGGTTCATTCTAGTCATTAAAATTTTTTTATACCGGTCAGTGTGGTCCCAGACTTGTCAAGACTATACTGTCGTAATTCATCATCATAAATTGGCTTAGACAGTTTGAGTGGTTTACAAATACTGATAAATTACTCAATGACTTTTTTTCCGATAAGAAGAAAAATGACAAGTTGGAGTACAATCTATGGGTGCTGGCATTTGATTTTTTATGAGAAAAATTTTACCAGGGATATAGTAATAATTGTATATTGCTGGAATTTCGGTATTTATTAGTATTGCGACATGTGTGATTGCGCACAAAGTTATTATATAATGACCTTTACATTATTTTGATGATCAAGTAGAAACTATATATGTAAATTGCAACAATTTGTAAATTGACTTCAAAAAACACATTTATTATTATTATTATTTTAGTTTTTAACTAATTACATGGCTATGATGAGTCATGACTATATCATAGTTACTCATATTCCAAAAAAATCGGAACAATATAAATTTTTCTTTATTTTCCTGCAAAAAATACTACTAATGCATGAAGTAATAATAAAAAATCCCTCCCGCAAAATGGCATTAATATTAATAATTAAATTCATAAAGCCAGGCATTTAATTCCATTTACTTTATTTTTCACGATTCATTTCGGTAGCAAAAAAGTACAAATTTCATCCATAAATTAATAGTTTCCTTTAGAATTTTAACAAATTTTTAGAAAAAACATGGTCGCAGCGCTTTTAACTTATTTATTTATATTTTTAATACTTGTATGTGCAGTCATTTGTTCAAAGATTTGTGTTTGCTTGGAGGAAAAAGGATGCAGAGATTTTCCCTCAACACCGAGTCAACATTCCGTAGTATCTCGTAAGTGATGTTAACATTTGTTACTTATAAAATAAAAAAATATTAACTTTTTAAGATCCATTTAAAAAAGAAATTGTATATATATTTTATTTTGCAATTTATAAAAAAGGTCATGTGCCAACCGATCACACGGAATACAGCAGCAGACAACCGTTGGTAGTGAACAATGTTAATTACACAGAGATAAATGTGCAGTCAAATGCACCAGCCATATTACCAACTGATTCTCCAAGTAGCTACAATAATTATAATCCAAACGAGGACCGCCCACCGTCTTATAATTCCCTTATATTTCCAAAATAGTGACCAAAAGAGTTTTTGAAAAAAATATATAATTTTTAATTATCGTTTTAAAAACGAAAAATAATTTATAATACCAGTCATTCTCACTGAAGTTGAATATTGATTAAAATTTTGACTTAATAAATGGCAAAAATTTATACACTTAAACCATCTATTTTACTAATTAGCGGTTCCACTTTAACCACAGAATAGGTTCCCAAATGGCGTTCAAAATTACTTTGCGTAGTAGCAGGATAACAATCAATGACAATTCTGTATTGCTTGTAAACACACATTGCTTGACATTATTATTATTATTTAACAGTTCTTAAAGTTTGCATTATAAACAGGATCTAAAAATTTACATGATGGTGAACTATATACAGGGCATTTGCCCCGCATGGTTACGTCAGCTTGCTGTTGTGATACTTTGTAATTTGTTGACCAAACATTTACGCCAATTTAATTAAAATTTACCAATAAACTGTATCATTCTTTTTAACGCAAATTATTATTATTATTAACGATATGCCGACAACAGTATGGCTTATACCAACAAAAATTCTGCTGAATCATACTGCATAGTCATTAAAAATTGTTTTGCGACAGGTTTTTTTCTTTAAAAAATTAAAAACATGTTTTATCATTTTTGCGTGACTATTTTAAAATAACAATATCTGCTTTTGGTGTTTTGTTAAAAGTTTTTTTTGAAAATAGTTAAGTTTCAATTCTATAGTGAAAATTAGTCCTGTAAGCATTCGTAGTCTTTTCTGCAAATTGCCGAAAAAATGTTTGAAGTAACCATGATCATATTATTTGTAGGATTGATACTAATGTGTTGCGCAAGGGTTTTCATACGCATGGGTGGCCTCGGTGAAAGTGAAAACTGCGCTCAATCTATGCCGCGACCTCAATTTCCCACACCGGCAGCCCGTGCGTTAGCCTTTAATTGTAATACTTGAGTAACCATTAAATTTGTAACATGTCGTTCAAAATTTTTTATTTCTTTATTTATAAAAGAACGAATTACCGGAAGGTCAGCCATTCACCCAGGCCAGCCATTTGATGGCAGTCGTGCTGCTTATAGCAGAGAAACGAATGTGCAATCTGGTGTAACAACGACAACGCCAATTCTTCATGCAACTCCTTCTTCAACTTCAAACTACAAACCAGAAGACGATCCACCACCTTCTTATAATTCTCTAGTGTTTGAAAAATAGTACGGATTTTTAAATACGTTTTAAGAACAGAAAAACGCAGATGTTGAAAAGAATCATGTACTGGTAACTGTTCTTATTAATCGGGAAATTTGAGCAACTAGTTTTTATATTTTTTTCATATTAAAATATTAATATTGATTTGTTACCAAGCCTGATAAAAATAAAAATATGAAGGACAGTATTTCACTTGCCGTTATAGTTTATGAGTTATCGAGTTGACAGACTGAGAAACGAAATGTCTTTTCGATGAAATGTTTTTTTATCATTTATATTTATATTTGCACTTTGTTAAGAAAGATCCTGCTATAATTATGAACCAGTTGGTAGTGAACAGTTCTAATTACAGAGATAAATGTGCAGTCAAATGCACTAGCCATATTACCAGGGAATTCACCAAGTTACAATAATTATAGTTTAAAGGATGACCGTCCACCGTCTTATATTTCCCTTATATTTACAAAATAGTGATCTCATTTTTTAGGAAAGCTTTAGGAATTCTTTCATTATCACTTTAAAATTCAACAATAATTTATTATGTTAAGTATTATTAAGTCATTTACTAAAGTTGAATGTAAATTAAAATTAAAATATTGCTGGCATTTCGGCATTATTATTATTATTGCGTCATGTATGGTTAAGCACAAAATTAGTACAATGACTTTTGCATTATTTTGATAATCAAGGATAAGCTATATGTAGATTAGAACTGTTAAATAGACTTTAATAAAGAAATTTAGTATTTCAAATTTTAACTAATTACATGGCTATGATGAGTCATGATCAAAATATATGGTTACTCATGTTCCAAGAAACGTTCATAATAGGAATTTTTCTTTGCTTTCCTACAAAAAATACTACTAATGCATGAAATCATTAAAAAATCCTTTCCGCAAAATTGCATTAAAATAAACAATTAGATTCGTAAAGCCAGACAGTTTTGTTTATTGCATTTTTCGCGATTCATTTTGGTTGCAGAAACGTACAAATTTCAAGCATAAATTAAGTGTAATTTAAAATCTTGACAAATTTTCAGAATATAATGACTTTAGTATATATAATATTGATTGTAATAATTGCATTTGGAGTAATTTGTAGAAAGATTTGTATCTGCATGAAGGGCAGAGCGTCCGGAGACTTTCCCTCTACACCGAGTCGACGTCCTGTAGTAGCTCGTAAGTGAAGATAAACATCCATCATTTTTATAACCTTAGAAAACTTTTTAAAACTAAATATTTTATATAATTGTTATTCATGTTTTCTTTACACATTTGTGTAAAAAGATTGTGTGCCACTGGTGCGAACGGAACGTAGCAGCAGACAGCCCGTAGTAGTGAACGATGTTAATTATACAAGGATAAATATGCAGTCAAATGAACCAGCCATATTACCCACGAATACCCCAAGTACTTACAATAACTATAATCCAAACGAGGACCGTCCACCGTCTTATAATTCCCTTATATTTCCTAAATAGTGATCTGAAGAGTTAAAAAACAATATTTCACTATCGCTTTAAAAACGAAAAAATTTTATAGTACAAGTCATTTACTGAAATTTAACATTATTGACTAATACTAAAATTATGACTTAATAAATGGCAAAAAAATTATACATCTAAACATTCTATTTTACTAATTAGTGATACCACTTTTACCACGGAAACATTCCCAGATATATAGTGTTAAAAATCAATTGGCATCATAGCAAGCAGCATTTAAGTCAGCTACAATACAATATTGTAAATAGTCAATACAATTCTTGGTTACATGTGCACACACATTGCACATTACTTTTCATTATTATAATTTAGCAGCTTTTAAAGTAAGATTACGTTACCTTGTTATAATTTGTATTTTGTTGAGCAAAAATTTACGCCAATTTAATTAAAATTTACTAATAACGGCAACATTTTTATTAACGCATTATTACATATGTACGCATTCTTTCACCATCATACATTAAGTGACAACCACAATGGCTTGTATTTACACACAAAAAGTTTGCTGAATCCTGTACCAGTATATTAGAACTTTAGTACGTAAGGTTTGTTTTCTAAAAATTATGCATATGCTTTATTACTTATGTAACGTGAATGGTTTTTGTATCTCTGTTTGTTTAAGAGCAACTGTAAAATTAGTTAGGTTGCAGTTTTATAGTGAAAACTAGTAAAGTCCTGGTTACATTCGTACCCCTTTCGATAAAATGCTCCTGACAACGTTTGAAGTAACTGTGGTCATATTGATTGTTGGATTACTAGTAATGTTTTGTGGCTGGTTTTGTACGAGTTGTAACTGCGTCAATGAAAGTGAAAACAGCATTCAATCCATGCCGCGATCTCAATTTCTCACACCAGCACTCCGTGCGTTTACCATTAATTGTAATAGCTAAACATCAAAATTTCTAACAATTTTTTTTTAATTTGTGCTTTTCTTTAAAAAAGAGTCAGATGTTGGAGGGTCCACCATTCCTCCAAGGCAGACATTTTACGGAAGTCGTGCTGCGTACAGCAGAGACATGAATATGCAATCTGGTGTAACAACGACAACGGCAACTCTTCATTTACATCCTTCTTCAACCTCAAACTGCAAACTGGAAGACGATCCGCCACCTTCTTATAATTCTATTGTGTTTGAAAAATAATACAGATTTCAAGCACGTTTTTATACCAGAAAAATGCAGATTAGTTTCTAGATATAAATTCATTTCAAATTGATTAACAAATCAAGATCACTCGGATTTTAGGAACTGTTACATTTTAACTATAATTATTAAAACCAACACAGCTTGAACGAAATGACAAACGGGATATTGGGAACGTATAAATTTTTAGTTTATTTCAGTTGCCACCCGCAGCAGTAAGCAACTGAAATCATGAAAACATGAAAATGCAACTGCAATGGGCTAATAATGTAATGTGAGTACTAATGGCATACATCTACTGTACATTATAACTTATTTGTTTTCATTACAAGTTTAGCTAATTAATTGTTGACTTATCTATATGTACTAATTTAAAAAAAAGGAATATCACAAGGTATGTGTAATGGACGGTGAAAAAACGCGTTTGTTGTGAAATTCAAATAAGTTTTCCATGCTCATCAGCTCATCATTATACGACCGGTAATATACAACTGAAACTTACATGATGTTGATGGCTGTAATGATGAAAACAAAATTAGTGGTGTACGGAAAGCAGGTATGTTTTTCCATATCCTAAATAATGTGAATGTAAGTCAAACTGTTACAATAACAATGTCATTTTTATTTGCAACTTCCATGAAGATTATGATTACTATAGAACCGCATATGCACAAACGGCATTTCTGGATGCTGCGGTGTAAAGTCGGATGCTGTAATTAAAGTTTCACATTTCTTGCTACATTCCATTGTCTAAATTTTTTCATTCATCAATTTTGCATTACTCTGAAAGAGTGTTTGGTCTGTAATTAGTTTAGTAAACTATTTTTTCTACGAAAAAGCTACAAAATTCGTTTTTAGCATTACATAATGCAAAACAACATGCACCTCTTTTTATATTCTATTGTTTCAAAATCGTGCGAATTTCTTTAGGTTATGAATTATGTTTGAATTTGTTTTAATTTTTTGTTAAAATCGTTCCCGAATTTACGACACACTTTTTATTTGCTGAGCGTTCCTTGTCATAACTTTCGACTATGCTAACTACCAAATTTTCTATTTATTATTTAGCAGCACTATTAGTGCTGATTTTGGTGTGCACTTGGTGCTATGCTTGGAGCACGCCATACTCCGAACGAGAAAAACACTTAATTAACAGGGTGCGTCGGGAAACGCTCAGGTATAAGCGCAACGGAGCAATGGAAAAATTGTCAATGGATCAGAATTATAACTGTAAGAAAAAAATTAGTTTAAAAATGAACTTTAAAAAGTTCTCATAAAATTGTTCAACTATAGTGATGTATTTCAAAAATCTAACAGATTCTGAGGAGGTGCCACTTTCTCCGCGAATAGTAGGTGGACATCCAGCATCATATGGAGATATTCCATCTCAAATGTACATGACCGTCCTGGGCTCATTCAAGTGTGGAGCTGTTCTTTTAAGAATTGATGGTCTATTCTTTGCACTAACTGCTGCGCATTGCGTTTGGGTAGAAAAATCAGTGAATTGAATTTTCACAAATGTTTAGTAAAAATCAATAATTATTTATGAGTTGATGCTTGACACTTGTATTTCCGGTGAAACTATGCAGCTTGGTTCTCCAAAACCCGACAGCATCATAGCTCATTGGGTGATTCAGGTAATTGGCGGAGACACCAACATCCTGTACGTCAGCGAAAGAGATAGATTTTTTAACGTGACCAGAATCGTCATGCACGAGCTTTACGATCCCAGATGGGACATGAATGACCTTGCCATTTTGTTTCTCAACCAGTATGTCTTTGAAGGTATGGGACTTCGTCATGTAGGACTTCCAGAGCACGGCTGGGACGAGCCAGAATACGTACAGATATCTGGTTGGGGTTCCTTAATTTGGCAACAGCAGCCCAGTCACGATCTCCAGTACGTGGTTATACCCACGTATCCTTGGGAGAAATGTAATCTGCTTAAGAATTCTCGCCGGGGTCATAATATTTCGAGAGCAAATATTTGTGTAAGCCCAAAAGGACATGGAGAGTATGGACCTTGTCATGGAGATTCAGGAGGACCCGCACTAGGCTACAACTTGACCAATGACTACTGGCATTTGGTGGGGATCGCTAGTTTCCTTATTAGTGACGTTTGCGGGGATCCTAGAAATGCTGCCGGCTATGTGAGAGTTAGCTACTATATGGATTGGATAAAGGGAGTTGCCATCGCCTACAAGGTAATCATTAACAAGATAGTTTAGTGCGAGAATTAATGCAGTGTAAACTGTTGTAATCTCATAGCGGTTTTATTCAGTCACTAGTTTCTGATTACTTTTATTTAAGAAAGTTTTTTAAAATTCATACTAAAATATCGACGGCCAAATAAACGTTTCAGGAATGCTGCGAATGTTAAAAACGAATCAAACGAAATTCTTGTCAGTCTCGAAATTGAAAAAGTGCAAATTCATGTTTTGAAAACATGGATTTTAGAAAAAACTAATTTTTCATTTATTGAAAAAATTAGTTTAAAAGTAAACGTATAAACCTAATTTGCAAGCACTCCGTCATACACATATAACGGTCGCCGTATTGAATCATTCGTTTGTGTAAACCTTGTATATATTGTATCAAAACGCAATATTTTAATTCAAACTTTTTTCTTGTGCGGTGAAACTAAAAGACCACTTGTAGATTCAACAGTTTACAATACGTTAGTCAGTTTACCAACTTCCAAAGTTGTAAATATAATCTGCACCCCGTTTTTACAGTTTATTTATGTAACTTACTAAAATTAACTAAATGTATTTAAAATTTAGGCTTTCCATGGAACAGGCAATCCGTTTGACAATGACACAAGTATTCCTTATAAGAAGTAATATTTATAATCTGCAATTAAAATTTTAAAAATGTGAACTTTGAAAAAAGTAAAGCAGTATTTTATTTACTTATCCAAAATTATCCCCACTTGTACTGTTCAGTAGTGCATGACTTACTGCCATTTATTTATGTGTCAGTTTCAATCTGCTCTGTTGAATAATACATGTTTCGCGTTGTCACGCTCACCTGTGTACTGTTTTCCACTATTTATTTATGCATCTTTTCACCTTACCCATGACACCTACGCAACGCATCATTCTCAGCTTGCATTGTTCAATAATACATTTTTCAACCTACCCCGCTCACTTATGCTTTATTTTTTAGCTTATTATTTTTAGCTTATTATTTTTATGAAGAGACGACCTTCCACAAACCACACAATTGCTGAAATTTTTTTATGAAAAGAAATGAATCTGTCCTCAAATTCTTGTAAATAGCTCAAAAGTAATTATAAAATATAAGTTATATACCTATTTAAAGGTGTGAAATTTTTGAAAATTTTTATGTAGTCGCTGTTTTTAGCGTTCCCGTTAACTAAATAGTTTGAAATCATGGGCCGTCCTATAAACTTTGCAAGGTTGTGTAAAATTTAACTTGATTTCTTTGAAGTGTTTGGAATTCGGTTATTGATAGGATAAAACACAAAAATGCAAATTGTATTTTCATTCTATATCAGTCTTGATTGTGTTGCTTTTATAGTGCAACTAGATTACATAACAAATAGTTTTGTCACCATATCTCTTGAACTCGATAACCACTTCAATTTGAATGTTATTTTGGTAACGTAAGTTTTGTAACATGGGCTGGCGTAAACTTATCAAAAGTTTTTATATGTATATTCAAATTTTCACTAAAAATACAAATAAAATGATAATAAGGGTTAATTTTATTTAACTTGCCCATTTATTTATTTGTAAAGCTATTGCTAGCGAATTTACCAAATAAGATCATTAAACTATCAGGATACCTTTTATGTAGCAATGTATTTTTTTTCGGACAATCCATTTTTGAAACGACGTATAGCTCTTCACAAAAAACTAGCAAAATAATATTTCGTCAACTTTTCTCCTGGACGCAGTAACTACTACTGCAAAAAGAAGAACATAATATATTTTCCCTCATTGTTGTCCTACCAGTTAGTAGCGAGCTTTTGCAACACTCCATTCCTAAATGTTTACTCAAGTTGCACAAGTGTTGAAACTTGTACTAGTATAGACTCTTCAAATACTGTTCATTGTGTAACGTTTATAAGTTATGATTGGATTCTTGTATTTTGCATAATGCTTGAAAAAACATTTTTAACAATAAATAGGATTGCACGTTTTTTACGTTTATTTACAAAAACACCTCTGATCAACTTGGGCTTGAAAAACATTTGAGTGATAAAAGTAAAGACAAACATTTTTTAAAATGCCACACCTATTATTTACCTTCAACCAAAAAAAACTCTGAAACTCTCATGTAAAAGTTTTTGTCAGTTGCATGAATAGGACTGCTAGCATTACTATTTTGTACGTACCAAAACATATGCTCATCAGATATATGAATAGTAGTGATAAAAATCTGTTTTGCTGTGATTTGTAGAACTTAATGACAAAGACTGACTTACAATAAATAATATGTTTTCTACTGTTTTCATTATTCAGTGTGCAATGTTGAAAATTATACTAGTGTGTAGAGAGTGTTCTGGTGAAAACGTGATTCACGACTTAATTTATTTACATAGTCTGAGCAGAAATAATTCCTTACCTGCTTCCATTAAGAAATTTAACAATGCACTTAAGGAGGGTCAAGACAAAGTGGAAGTTTTAGAAAAATCAACAAAAGAAATACTGCAGCAGCTAACCACAATTTTTGATAGTGAAAAATGCTTACTTCTTTTGGATAACTATCAGCATGTTGATCTGCCAGAGTTAAGCATTGCTGTTATACTACGCACGCTAACTGCGGGAGTTTTAAAACACGGGAGCGACTCACAATTGGCCCAAGGGGATCTCGTATGGCTACCAGATAACCGATATAGTCGTGGCAACAATATTTCCAAACTTTCACCTGACACCTGTAATAATGATCTACAACGTGGGAGTGAGCTAACGTGGTGTTTCTCATCACTAGAGTTTTCCACGCAAATTATACGGCAGCGACCGTTCAATTGCATAACCCAGCTATCTCTCTTTCTGCCAGAAGCATTTGTGCTGAACGACTCCTTTGTTCTTCCATATCCCCGTATATTTCACTATGCACACTTTACCTCCCCGTTTCTACATAGAGATCTATTTCCTTCAACGTCTCCTCATCTTCATGTACTGCTTGCTCAAAGTTCTGTTTCACCTCAGGAAACGAAAAAGGTTTTGCAATGGATACTTCACGGTATTGAGACAAATGCACTTCACGCCGCATCTCACGACACAATTCTGCTGTCTGTTGTTTCCAGAACAGGTTTCGGATTATACACAATATGTGCCAGTTGTAGCCCTATGCGATTCACCTCAATAAACATAACAGGTACTGCCTTACATAATTTAACTACATTTCCGAAATTTCATGAACTACTTACAATTAAAGTAAATTGGACCCATCTGACACAATTTAAAGAATGCAAAGGAGTGACACAAAACTCAAAATTTGCCCATTTTCTCTCATTGTCTATTATTAATCAGCAAATTTATGCTCACACGGAAAGTCTGTCTGCAATTCTTGGAAACTATTCTTTTGAGCTGGATTCTGCACGGCGATGCGTGAATGGAAAAATACTCCCGACTAATCTAGACGGTGTTATTTCGACATCATCATTAGACCATATTCTAACAATAAAAACAAATGTGTACACAGGTCTTGTTCCGAGTAGGTACGGTTTTGCAATTCCAGAAAGAATATTTGTCTTGCAGTTTGTTGCTTGCGGAGCAATAAATGTGAAGGAATTAGCGTTTTCAGAACTCTTTAGCATTTTTGACGTAAGCACATGGCGACTGATAATTATTTCTACAATCTGTGTAGTAAGCGTGATGCATCAGCTAAATGAGCGAAAGCGGATTTTGCAATTGTTGGAATTTGTTCTAAGAGTTTATTTGGAGCAAGGAAGTTACGTAAGCCAAAATAAGTGCACGTTACAGTCTTTGCGTTTTTTGATAGCTGCCTTTTCAATAGCCGCAATGGTACTAAGAAACGCCTGGAAAAATGATAATGTGTATCAGATGATGCTACCCAGACAACCCGTATCTCTTACCAAGTTTGAGCAGCTGATCAAAAACAATTTCCGTATTTACAGCAGAGCAGTCAAAGTAGAATTCCATCCACACAATAATGAAGAAACTTCAAATGATTTAAATGTGACTCAGCATATTGTGAGGTTGGGAACCACCAACATTTCTTCTGAGGTGGGCATCCTGCAAAAGGCGTCATTTACAGGCTTCCGAGTTAGGAATTATCTAAATCAGCTGGTGCTGAACCAATCATCCTTGCATCCAATTACTCCTCAGCTTATTCAAAATACTATTGACCTTGTTCTTGATCAAGTTAACAGTTTAAACGTAAACATGTCCGGAAGAGATAGATACCGGCTGCTAAAAAGTTCATTTCAAAAAGAGTATCTGAAAGCAGATAAAAGTATGCTATGGCAGCATTTAAAACTGTGTAATAAATCTGCACTAGTGCTGCCAAAAATAATGTCGTTTACATATTTTCGAAAGCTGAGCAGGAACAATGCTTACTCTGGAAGCTTGCATACAAGTCAGCAAGAAGTATACTTTCAATCATATTTGGCGATCCGTCTGTCTGGGCCTGTGCCACCTTACTTGATTTTGCGAATTAAGTCAATTCAGCAGTCCGGTGTGATAAAATGGTGGTCTGACTTTATTCTAAACAAATACTATTTCAAAACTAGCCGCGATAAATCGCCACTGGCAAAACCTAATATGAACGGGAATATATTAGTGATTTTTGCTGTGCTGTTTATAGGTCTTGCTTTGGCAATGGTTTTGTTTGGTGCTGAATTGTTTAAAAGCACAGTGTTACGTTGCGCTCTACTTGTGTTTGGAGTTTTGTATAGATGGTGCTGTAATTACTCAAATATACTATTAAAGTTGAATTATCAAATGAAAAAGTAAACTTTTTGGAGCAATGTCAACTAATTATATTCTTAGTTAAAGTAGTTGTATTTCAGCATTTCACTACCATTGTATTGCAATAGTCGAATTCTCTTCAGAATTTTTCATTTGTAATGAATCCCTTTATACTGAGAATTGTACTGTGTATTTATGAAAAAGATTTCAATGGAAATTTACATACCTAATCGGATAATAAATTGGACATTCTTCTTATATAATAAGCTTGTAATTATTGTATTGTATGTCTAGGCTTTTTTGCCGCATACCAAAACTGTATGGTACACTTTAAGCGTGTATATTTAAACTTGATCACCTGCAAAGCAATTAACCTTGATAAGGTTAATAAAATAATTTAATGTCTGAGAAGAAGTCAATAGTCATTTTCAGTTTTTTAATGCTTAAGTAATCCAATTGCGTAACGATAAAGTATCATACGTTATATTTGTAGCAAAGCTAATAGCCACTAGCTGCAATAAATTGTATGCATAATTATTATATACTTAAACATACTAACATTTACTTTAAATATTTAAAACCTGAATAAGCCATTTAGCAAATCTTTTGTAAAACTCTGCAATGAATAACAGAACGGATAGAGTATGACCAACAAACATTATCACAAATATTACAAGCACATTTCCGTCAATGGTTGCTTTGGTGGGCTTCTGTTCAGACATTGCACCTCCTGCATTGTAATAATATCCTTCGTTCAAATGTGACCACCATGTCACTATCCCAGACTCTTGTACTGCCTTCAGTCTCTTGATCAAATACGATGACACCGATCCACTGAGAACGGAGGCTTTGTACGCCCAAAAATACGTTTCCTGATTTCCTATGTGAAATTTGTGAGCATTATTATTTCTAATTATGTTGAAATAACGTTTCATTAAATAACGAGGCACGATAATGGCAGAGTTGTTACACACTTTCAACGTCTCCACAAATAAATTCTCCTCCTCTTTTCTATATATTTGTGTAAACAGTTTTTCAAGATGCCCCATATTTATATTTTCAATGTAACCCAACACAACTGCAGCAACTTTTGCAAACAACGAAGGTACTTCTGGGTGCAATGTTACATATTCTCTAATTTTGCTATCTAAATTGTGAATCCTAATTTCATGAAACTTTTTTGCTCCTTTTAATGTGCCAACCTCAGATCTTGCACTAACGCCCTGACTTTTATGCTGGATATAATGAGCTGCTAC